>BMAV01000401.1:240213-267155 GCA_019973955.1 Trichonephila inaurata madagascariensis
CTTCAAGGTATTTGCCTACATTCGGAGGGAAGTTTTCTAAAATGCCCTGCGATTAGTAATTTTATGTTAGTGCTTATGATTCAGTGAAAAACACCAATCAGGAAAGTACATAGCAATTTAAATTCACTGAATTCGGTATTTTAGGTTGAATTTGATGAAAATTATACTGAAATTCAAAAGACTCTACATGGAATTCAAAGCTATATATTTAAATTTTTTTTATACAACGTATTTAACACAGTTATAAAGGCAATGAACTAAAATCTAAGATATATTAACAACTACCCAATAGTTCATTATACATTTTCTCACAGAAAATTTATTAAAATGCATGATATTCGTAACAAACTGTTAAGAATAAAGAAAACTATTGATGTTAGAGCTAAATCTTTAGTTCTCGCTGCATCTTTAACATACTTAAAATAACATGTATACAAAATATGAAAGAAATACATTCATAATTTTTTGAGATATCAAGCTTTAAGTAACATAACTTTGACACACAAAAAAATACAATTTTCATTTCGTTTTGATTCTTATTTTACTAAAATAATGCTTGATATCAGATATTTAAAACTGGCCATTTTATAGCATGGACCTTCTTCGTTCTCTATCTAATTAATTTTTTTCTTTCTGGCTGCTTGATTTTTTTTCCTACACCAAATAGTAAAGATAAAAAAAAAAAAATTTGAATTTCAAACATTGATTCAGAAATGTAGACAGATACTTTAACGAAACTATTATTTATAGTAAAACTTATGATTCCACGTGTTTTGTATGTTTTAATTCCAATTCTTTTTTTAAAAAAAATCTTTTTTCCCGCCTAATATTAAGTAATAATACACCGCAGATCTGGAAAAACTTTCTCGACAACCTTGATCAGAATCCGAACAAAATGCAAATATTCGTATTAATGACCATTTTTTCTAAATCGTTTAATAATTTTTGGTAATTTAACAGATATTCTTCATTTATTAAGCAAGTAAACACTTTTTTTTTTATTAGTTTTTTTCCCGTACGAATTTTCTCTGCACGCCATAGATGCATTAGAGCTAATTTTTCAAAGAATTTTATTTTCCTCAATATGAGAACCTCAATACTTTTATACTCAATAAGCAATGATTTCCAACTTGTCATTTTAACGTAAATGTGTAATTTATATAATATATAAGTATATTAAAATATCCTTGTATGTGATTCCTTATTATTAGTATTTATATACAATTTATAAAGTAGAATTAACTCCTTGATTGTTCCGCAATTCAAGATAAGAATGATTTTTGCACCGTATAATCTTACGACAAGTAAGAATTCTCAAATGTTGAATTACATAAAAAAGATAAAATTTTACATACACGGCATATTTCTAAACTTATCGGATACATGATTTATCTGTCTTTTCTCTGCAGAGACATATCTAATTTATAGATGGAAATTAATCAAAAATTCCAAATTTCTTCTTAATAAAAGCACATTTTTTTATAGATTTTTTACGTCACTTTTTATAATTGGAATTTAAAAATCTTTTAAACTATTTTTTCGAATATATATTCGTATATATATTCTTTATGAGAATTTTTTCCGTTATCTTCTACGGCGCGGCTTCTAGAAATATCTCTACTAAAACTAGAAATATGCGGACCAAGTGTAATTTTTTGCTTCCAGGTTTTTTAAAAAATACTTTTATCAATTACAATGTTGAAATGCGGTAATTTTATGTCAAATTTTATCGATTTTTCAATTATTGGTAATTTTTTGTAGTGTTATAACCTGTTCCCTAATAATTTCATGATAATGTATACTATTTATCCGGGTGGGCATTAAGTCGATCGCGATCGACCGGTGGACCATCAAGACATTTTAAAGTGACCGCCTTCACACAAGACCTAAGACTCCCATACTAAAATAAACATATTTGTGGAACCCCAACGCCAGTTAAGCTGGAGTATCGGCTCTTCACAATGCTTGCGACTATGTGTAGACGACGCACATGTGTCATTATTGAAGCATACGATGACGCTTAACACATTCTCAGCGATTAAAGAGGGAAAATGCGATCACCGCGATGCCAGCCGTAGAAATGCGTTTTCCCTCACACGCCGACTAAAGGGAAAAACAAGCGTTGACCAACTCTTCCCGCGATAACACGGGATTGGCTACTGACACATCATCCCACAGCTCACGCTTCCGCTGGAGTGGATTTTTGTATTGATATTACGTTCTGCGATAGAAGCCACCCAGCAGCGAACGTGTTAAGGACATACATCGGTTGATAGACGAAGTATATATAAAGTATCCTAATTTAAAAAAGCTGCATTTCATTTAACATCATTCTCTTGCACTAAACTACCTGTGTAAATCTGCATTTTCATGCATTAATTATTTTGTTTGTATCTTGCGTTTTGTTTAAAACGTGGTTTTAAACGGGTAAGTTTTATTATTATTATTATTATTATTATTATTATTGTAATTATGTAGGTAAGTGTATATTCTGTATTTATTTTATTGCTAGGATATAAATATTGTTGAGGGTTTTTTTTTGTAGTTTACCACACCTACGCCATTGGATGGACCGCAACACCTTAAAAAAATTAAAAGTCGACCGTACCATGAAAAAGTCTGCCCACCCCCTGCTATTTAGTGTATATACACCGTAAATTCCAGCGTATAACGCGCACCCATACTTTCAAGCTGCATTTTTTAATTTTTAGGTATATTCGCTGGACAACGCGCACACTTTTTTTTTCTTTTTATGAAGGAACCTGGAATGTACGTGCGCATTGCTTTTATATTTTGCAGTCATTTATTCGAGGTATTATCACATGCTTTTGAAAAAATAGTACACTTCTGGAACTATAAAACTCTTTAAATTCATTAGGCAGTTATTTCTTTTAAATAAATAGTACTCAGATCTATGAAAAAGTCTTTTTTTTTTCCTTCTCATTTCCATTTTATTTTTAAAGCTGTCATTTTTATACCCGGCATATAACGGGCACCCGTAAATTTCGATCTTATTTTCTGTGTTAAAAGTGGGTGTTATACGTCGGTTTATATACGGTATTTAAATTATTGAAATCTATGTTCTAGTATTAAGCTTTTGATTGTATTCATTAACATTTTTATAACCCTCACTACTCGATTTAAAAAGGAAAAAAAAAAAAAAAAAACAGGAACTTGAATTTCTAAAACGGAACATTTTTTATCTTTTCGGAAAACCCGATCTTAGCGAGTTCCTACTCAACAGAAGAAATATGCTTCCCAAATTTCAAGTCTGTAGGTCTTATAGTTAAAAAAAACGGGAATTTTTCGTCAATAACGCACTCGCAAGCCCTTCTAAAATTCGATTTAAACAAAATATGTTTTTAAAAAATGTCAAATACTGTGATCAGTAGCGCACACAGGAATTTTTCGGGAGGGAGGGGGTCCGGGTTGAAAGTTCACCATTCTTGTATCACGCTATTTTTGATTTTGTCGATTTTCGGGAACAAAACACAGTAAAAAACTAATCATTGAATAATTAACTAGCATTAATTAATAAAATTTATCATTAATAAGAAATAATTAAATTTTACGTACTTATACACTTAGAATTATAATCAATCAGAAAAAAAATTATGGCCGCCCCCCCTTTGGTGGGCGCCACTGACTGATCTTTTTCTAAACACAAATAGGAACGGTTTTCCATTAGTAGCTATATATTACGATATTTGGAAACTTACACACACACACGAAACCTTCCCTTAGCAAGGCTGTTTTAGAAAAAAATTCACTCAAAGTCTATTTGAATTTTTTTTCCCTTTGCCTGTGTTTTTGGCGGAAAATATGCTTACGACTCCTTGGAGACATCAATAAAGCACTGAGCAAAATTTTGGAACGATGCAATCAACGGTGCAGCTTTGTAGAAGACGAAAACAAATATACAAACAATCAAATTTATATACAAGATTTAGATATTTTCAGAAGTATTTTTTCCAAGTCATTATTAAGCACTTTATTCTGCGCCGTTTTTCAAAATTGTCCCCGTCACTCGTTTTAATTCCTTGACTCTGGATAATGACTAAACAATATGTTAAAAAAATGACTCAAAACTACAATTGAATACCCTACATGATTACACGTGATTTTAATGCAGGATCTACGTTACGGATGCTTTAAAAACAGTGTTAAAAAAAGAACAGTTGATTTCTCGGTTGAAAACACAAGATAGATTATAGTCATTTGAATCGGTGATGGATTGAAATGCTTCTAGATTCTAATCATTATTTTAATTATTTTTTTATTGCCTCGAGGGAAAAAACGAATTAAAAAATATCTTAATACAATAGTAATAAATCAGGAAATTAATAAAGAGAAGTGAAAGTGAAGCGGAGTGAGTGAATATTAACGTCGCACTAATCAGCTACTACGAGGGCTTTTGTGGTCCTCCTAATTTTGAACCACGGTCAAGTGAAGAGGACGACACCTGAGCTGCGCCTCTTCTCCTAACTTCTACACCACACCAACGGGAGGACGTTTGAGCCCCGACAGATATAACGTGCATCGGCCCCCTCTGCACGGCGGATCTTCAGTGGTACAAGGCTAGAACCCATGATACGTCAGCCACGAGCCCAATTACCTTGACCACTAGGCTACCGCAGCCACGAAAATTAAGCGGAAATAAATATTAGGAAGAGACGGATTTCAGAATTTTGATTAAAAAGTTTACAACATAGTTGAAATGAATTCCCCCGTGTTTACTAAAGAATGTACCGAGGTCGAGATTTACAGATTTATTGGCCCTCATACTACTAAGCAACACGTGGGCTTTTGGCAACGGATCCCATGATCTATGAACCATGATCAAGTGACGAGATCCACATTTCCGAATTTCAACATCACGCCAACGTGAAATCTTTGAGTAGATAAATGTAACGCGCATTAAGTCATAACAATTCCAGTATACAAACCCATGGAGCAGACAGAAACGACGTTGACCACGACTTCGCGACCATGGCCTTTGAGCGAACATAACCACAATGCTATGTATAGTTTAAGGGCTTTTGAATCTACCTAGTAATATGTTTCTTGGCTTGTGGTGCGGACAATTGTATTAAATTATTCATTAACTTCCAAATTTCGGAACTTCTAGTACATGTTATTCTGATTTGAATTTAGAAACCATAACTTGTGTCCGACTATATTAAATGGATTAATATGTAGTATATAGATTTTAAAAAAAATCTGTTATTCATTCGATGAAAAGTTGCACCCACAGGCTGGTTCGATAATGGACACCACGCGAATGGGAGGACTTTGAGCTTCCATAGATTTTACACACATCAGCCCCTCAACATTGTGGGCCTTCAAAGGCACAAGGTTTCGAAACCGCGATTCAAAAAACGACCACGACCACTCGGTTACGCACAATCGCCATAAGGCAGATATTAAATTAGCTTCTTATGATATTTCATAAATTAAACTATTAAAAAAAACCGTACTATTAAAAATTAGCACACAACAGAATTTTTATTTTATTTTATTAATATGAAAACAAGTAATATAAAAAAAAATTAAGTCAATTCCTACTTAGACCACACACACACAACAAGGGAAAAAATAATAATTTTTGGTTCCCCATCCAGTATAGTTGTTAGCGACGCTGATTACTGTGCCGTAGAGACTAGGTTCGAATCCCGGAGAAGACATGGATGTTTGCAGATGTATAGTGCCTTCACGGCACATGGGGGTACTCTAAATAGCCGTCTAACCGCAAGTCCTCTCGTGAGGTTGGTGGAAGGGGAAAAGAGGTGGGAGGCCTCTGACCATCCCCAGAGTGTTCTCCCTCTAAATTGGGGTGGAACCGAGCCAAATCGTACTGCCACCTGTATGGTGCTCAAAGCTACGGATAACGACAGGCATCACTTAGCCATGATGAATTTCGTGGGCCTCGATCTGGCCTTTGCCGATCAAGTGGCATTAGTTACAATAGCAACAAGAAAATTTTTATTTTAGCTACTTTTTATTAAATAGTTACAATTAATATAAATACGTATATACATATGACAAAACCGCAACATTAAGTGGTCATTACCATTAAAGTATCGTATTGTCATCCAAAATAATCGTGTCTAGAAAATTTCAGTTCAACTGAATGCTTTAAAATGCGAGAAAAAAAAATCTTTTCAAGTTTTGACCCAAGTCGCTAAAAATGAAACCAACGTGGCTGTATATTTGTAATTCTTTAAATAATTAGTTTCAGTCAATTAGTTTTAATTAATTTGAATTAAATTACAGTATTGTCATCCAAAATAATCATGTATATAAAATTTCAGCTCAATTGAGAGCTTAAAGCGTGAGAAAATAACCTTTTCAAGTTTTGGCTCAAGTCGCCAAAACTGATGCCAACGTGGCTGTATTTGTAATTCTTTGAATAATTAGTTTTAATCAATTAATTTTTATTAATTATAATTAAATTACTGTATTGACATCCAAAATAATCATGTATATAAAATTTCAGCTCAATTGAGCGCTTTAAAATGTATTTTATTAACGATTGAAAATTTCACGAAGATAAATAAATAAATATAAATAGAGAGAGTGTGAGCTAATAGTAGGAATTGAATTACACCATAATTTAAAATTGCCAGCTACCAAGTAAAAAAGTATGTGGTAATTCATCACGCTATCAACGTATAATTCTTCGCATTTTTAATTGTATAGATTGTATACCAGTATATAAACGAGTAAAAAACATGCAAATTTCAAAGAATTGCAAAAGCTAAAAATATCCTACACTGCAAATAAAAGGCGATATCACGTTATCTCATCATTAGTCGTTCCTATTAAAACACTTATAGGGGCTACCCTCGTAAGAAAAGTCGAGAAGCCAATTATTTGGCACTTTACTTGATTGAATCATTTATCAGTTTTAATGCTCTGGATATAGGTCAACCAAGCACATCTTTCGCGGACAGACTGAAAAAGAGGAAAGTAAGGAATTTTCGGGAAGATATTAGTTGATTCCACTCTTCATTTTCACTCTCTTATTCTTTTGTGTGTTTTGGTTACACAATCTGTTGGTTGCGGCACTTGACTACCGGTCATTTTGTGTGTGATTCCGTGAACGTAACGTTAATCCCTTAGGAATTCTACAAAAAAACACGGAACAATTCTATGAGATTATATTTCTTATTCAGATTTCTGAAAACATTTTCAACGTTTTTTAAATAAGTTGTTGTTGTGTCCATATGGAATGGGCTAAATTCATGTGACGCAATAGTTACAAGTAGTCATGTGACGTAATAGTCACATGATAATGACAACCACGTGTTTCTAGCCCTCTCTCACGTGACATCATAGTCGCACAAGAAAAGCAATCATGTGTTTCTAATTAATCAGTTCATGCTTTTAGTCATTGCTTGTACTTAACTTTTGCTCTTTGCAGAAACTTTCTCTTGAAAAGTTCATAATTGTCAAACAAATGCATTTTATTTAAAAAAAAAACCATGCATACAATAGTTTTTTTTTTTTTAATTTTAAAATCTTTTTGAACTTATTTTTTCCCCAACCATTTGAACACGTTTACCCAACTACGAAATTCGAAATTTTACCAAAACTTTACAAATAGAACAAGTACAATTAGTTCAGTGTCTGTTTTGAATCCAATAGAGAACACTGTTTTCATCATGTGACCGTCATCAACCGAGCCCATTGGCACACACAGATATATATATATAAATAAACACTCTAGATTCCACCAAATGTGGCAACTACTGTGGCTGCCAATTCCGAAGGGTTCTGGCTGTAGAGGATCTCCTCTGCAGTAGGTCTATAAGTAAAGTCTCAAATAACTGAAAACTTAAAATGAACCATCGAAAGAACATTTTCAGAAATCAAGAGGGAAAAAGAAATATCGCAGAGAAACCTTTCATTTTTTTGCCTTTCCAAAAGCATTTTATTGCATCCAAATTGATGCACTAGTCTAAATTTGCAGAATTGGAAGTAAAAATTCGAAGGGAATCCTTATTAACATCACACTGTGAAACAACACGAGGGCTATTGGCAGTGGCGTAACGGAGAACATTTGGGCCCCTTTGCAATGCCAGGTTTGGGGTCCCCAAATTGGATTTTACAAAGAATAGCTACTTGGCGGCAGTCAGGTTTTGGGCCCCCTGGACATCCCGCGATGCGGAGGGTGTACGTTACGCCACTGGCTATTGGCGATGGACCTCGCAATTATGAATCGCGATGAAGTGACGAGTACGATACCAGAGTTGGCACCCTCTTTCTATACCACCACACCACACACTCTTCAGGACTTGGAGCCTCGGCAGATTTAACGTCATCAACTTCTCTTCACGCTGGGTCTTCAGTGGTCCCAGGACTCGAACTCATGACAACCCGGCTACACGTTCGGTGCTACCATTAGTTTACCGCCGCCACATAGAATTTTCAAAGAATTACTCTTTCTTTCGTGAATTCAAAATGGCCGGTGAGTGAGTGAAGGAATATTAACGTCGCACTAATCAGTTACTCGAGGGTTTTGGGGGACGAACCTCGTCATTTTGAACCATGAACAAATGACGAGGACGACACCCGAGCTGGCACTCCCCTCTCCTAACTACTACACCAACGGGAGGACGTTTGAGCCTCAACAGATTAGCGTGCGTCGGACCCCTACACGGCGGTACTCGGCTGGAACTCGTAACACGCACCCCACGAATCCGTTACCTTGATCACTAAGCTACTGCGGCCACTCAAAATGGCCAGTAAACGTTAGTCTTGAGATAGGTTTCTGTCTAATTCAGAATGCACTTTCGAATCACCAATTAATTAGCCAAGTTGATAAAGACAAAATTGGTTTGTTTGCTCTAGAATTAGAATTTTATGAAGATTATTACCGATTATGAAACTCACAATTCTAAACTATTGGTAAAAGTAGAAATCATTTGATTGGGTAACCTCATTCTGTATGTCGCCGCTTAAAGAATATAAAACCTAGTTAATTTGGGCACAACGTATCTGTATTCCTATTTAATATTGCAATAAACAGTATAAAAACATTTTGAATTTTATTCTGCAACAAAATAATTTTTGATCTATAAAGGGGAAAAGCGACTCACTTGGCACAAGATATCAGGAAATATTACACCAATAGACTTGGAATTTGGCAGGTATGTTTCTTTTGTTAAATCGAAATTCTCTATGAACGATGTGTGAGTGTGGAAATAGACTCTCAAGGAAGGTTGCCGGGAGCGTCCTTTTTTTCAAAATTCGTTTTTGAAATTTTATAAGACACATATACAGATTTGAAATTTAGCAAAGATGTTTTTTTTTTTTTGTTGTTGTTGTTGTTGTTGAATAGAGATCCGCTATAAACAGAGGTGTAAAAGATAAATATACTTCCGCGTTTTAGAAACTCTATTCCTTTTCAAATAAAGAATGTTTCTGAATACAATGGAAAGTCTAATGATAGTATTAAGATATCAATAACTTAAAAACAATATGTAACCACACGACATCACTACTTTTATACTAAATATAAAATGGTCATTGCATATATTTTTTAAAAAACATTAAGATACAAGAATATAGAAAGTGGATGAGATGGTAAAATGATTTATGTATTACAGTCGAATGAAATCCTGTTAACAGTGGAACATTTTTCTATATGAAAAAGTATTTTAAATTAGCAGGTTACATAAGGCGGCGACGACTTTATATCTGACATGCAGCAGGCTTTTGTATTCCAGACAACATTTGGAGTAATCAGGATTTTTATTCATAGCTAGCGCGTCACAAAAACAAAAAAAAACAAAACCCGGTCTCCCACTATATTACCGAGTCCTTATGAAAAATTAGGATTATTTTATGATACATTTAGAGCAGTTATTACTTCGTACGAATTAAAAAAAAAAGATTCAAATCGCAATTTATATCTTTTTGCTAACGTTATATGAAAGACGCAATATATTTTTATTACAATGTAAAAATGTCTTCAGAAATAAATTTCGCTTTAGTAAGCGAGAAATAACAATAAAACTGGCTATAAGCATTTTAAATCTTTTACCATTATATGCTTTATACTCTAGCTTTCCTTTTCAACAACATAAAAACCACTCCACTTCAATACATTTAAAGTAAATTGTGTGCTGTGTGTGTGATACTTATAAGTTATAATTTCTACTGAAATCTTTTCTCCATCTCGGACAATTTCGGTTCAATTTCCTTCACATTTCTTTGTATTGCCACAAAATTTAAGAATATGTTTCACATTCTTAAACATTTATTTAAAAACTTTACAAAGACAATAGATTCTTCCCTCAAACTTCCTCAGTCTATTTCGAAGTCAAAACAAAGCCAATTTTATCTATAGTCTAGTGGAAATCCAGTTACAGTCCTCTGATTGGTTAAGAGGGAGACATATCATTGAAGATTTTATTAAAAAGATTTTAATAAACACTTTTATTTACGTCGCTATCAAATTACACAAACCATTAGCGATGGTCAGATTTTATGGAATATTGATAATTATTTTTAAAGACTTTCAACACAACTTCAAGGGAGGTATTTGGAAGTCTAGTTAAATTGGGGTTCAATTCTGCGATTTTTCAATCAGAGAAGTAAGGAACTTTTTTCATAATTGCAAATTACTGAAAAAGCAAAATTTTATATTCAAAATAACATTAAAATAACAGTATCCAGTTTTAAGAAAAAAAATTGTAAGGCTTAACCTAATTTTAAGTTTGAATATAGTTTGTTTTAAAATAACATTACAATAAAATGTATTTAATTATCGCCGAAATATTGAAAAATAATGCAAAAATGGGCATTCATTTTTTTTTAATGAAAATCTATTTCTAATGCAACGAATTTTTTAGAACAGCCAAAAGACGTTATTAAAATGGTTGCATTTTAAATTAATCGCACGTAGTCGGAAAAGTTTTAAACTTTATTTTGGTGTAAAGCAGTTTCACCGAAAATTTCCTACTAAATGTAGCCAACATTTTAAAGTAGTCAGAAACTTCAGTGAAAATTTCTTCCGTGTTCTCGTTTCAGTTTCTGTAGAGGAAAAAAACAATCCAGTGAATGAATAAAATAATTTTTAAAAAAGAAAACACTGATACTGAATATTAATTTGAAAATAAATTAAATCTTTAACTTTTTTTAAAAATCAAATTTTTTTTTAAAAAATGAAAATTTTAGCAGATTGCATTTCCAAATCAGTCTTAAAAAAAATTGTAGAAAAAAAAAATATCTGACAATTATTTGTTTCTTCTTAGTATCTAGCATACAAGAAGCAAAATAATTGTAATTTAAAAACTTTTTTAAATTTCGCATTTAGCATACGAGCTTTATTTTATGAAATAAAAAACACGCGTACACACACAAAATAATCATTACGAACACACTCCAGAAACATGCAATTTACAAATAACTACAATACTACTAAGAGTCAAGGTGAACTACCTAATTATCGTGCAATTATATAGAATTAAACATTTTTCAAAGAACACACTAAGCAAAGCGTAGTAACTTAAAAAATTTAGAGCTGCACAAATAACATATTTTATGCAAACAATACGAAAACTTAAGAATAATTAAAATATTCATATAAAAAGCGTTCTGATAATTAGTTCAAATGATTACGTAACTTGATATTCAAAATTTCCGAAAGGCAATAGCATTTTCAAGATATCGTGGCGACATCTGACGGTCAATGTAATAAGCAAACGTATTGACTTGGAAATATTCGACAATTAACTCTGAAAACGACTTTTTTAAAAAAAAAAGAATCTCGTAAATTTGAAATTATAAATACGATTATTCAACAAAATATTTAAATTAGACGCATTTATACTTTAAATTCTAAAAACTTAATTTTAACTTTTTCTTCAAACTTAATTTTTTAGGTCAAAATGGGCCTAAAATGTGTAAATTTATCCCTCTTTTCATAAAAAAAAAAATTCCAGCCAGTAAAAAATGAAAATAGTTAGAAACTGTTCGATAATTTTTAATTATACAATAATTTTCTCTACTGGAAAAAAATACAAAAGATAAATCAAAGCAATTGAACTTCATGAAATAATATCAGATGATCGATGACATGCTGTTTTTTGCATTTTTATTTATTTTAAATTTCAAAAGTTTAGAAAAAAAAATATATATATAATTCAAAGTTTTTCCCTAAGTTATCAATTTAAAAAAAAAACTATCTAAAAAATGAAACTAATTTCAATGATGAATAGAGAAAAATTATCCAAATTAAAATTTTTGTAATTGGAAAATGTTTCAAATTTGATGTTTTCTCTATTTACGGTAGAGTAATAAAAATAATTGGGGAGAAAGGATATATGTCTAGTAATAATTAACAATGATTAAGATATTGGATACTATTACAAGCATTTAACTTCTAGTAAATTCTAAAAAATGATCCACGAAGAAAATGAAAATTTCGATGCTACTGAATACTTTCAGTATGATATATATTTATAGTACTTAGAATTGCATGTTGGTAACAGAGGCGTAGCTACCGCAGTATCAATGATACGAGGCCCCCAAGCTAAAGGGGCCCCAACATGTGTAACTACACTCCCACTAACAGAGCTCCCATAGCTAAAAAAAGAGGTCTGGGAATTTTGATACAAGGCCCCCTCAGAGGTAGCTACGCCAGTGGTTGGTAATAATTTTAAAAAATTGTTAATGGTGACCAAAGTTAACAGACAACAAAAATTTACAAAATATTTACATTTTAAATACCTTTGACAAAGTAGAGGGAAGGCGGGTTAATTATACATGTAAAACCATATCCATGACGAGATGTCATGTTCCCAAATACCTTGTCAGTGCTTCGTCGAATGGTGGGATCGAGTCCAGGTGCCACTAAAGACCCACCGAGCTGATGCACGTTAAATCAATGGAGGCTAAAAGCTCTCATATTTGTGTGGTATTGAAGTTCGGAGAGTGGGTTGCCAGCTCATGTGTCGTCCTCGTCACTTTACCGTAATTCAAAATTACGAGAGGTCTGTTACTGAGAAATATGTTTTGATCAATAAAGACTCATTGCGGGGGTGACAGTTTTCGGGTGGGGGTAGTTTGTAGCTTATAACCCTCTTGAGTGAACTTGTTACCCTAAGGAAGCGGCTCTTAAACTTTCGATCGCAGCGAACCCCCTTTATGTATCAGCTTGAAATCGCGGACCCCCAAGATTTTAAACACCCCTCCCTGACTCCCAACAATTGGCTGAGTGATTTAAAAGTTCCTCAATAATTCTAAGACTGCATCTGCTACTTATACAGACACTTTTAACACTTCTTTTTCCGTTTAAAAAAACAAACAGAAAACATCTAATTATATACATAAAACATACAATATACAAATTTTAAATAAAAGTAGACGCAAGTAAATAATGCAGGCGCAAATCGATTTGAAATCACGATGGATGCAATCTTTATTGTATTTGGTGTGTTATGTGAATTCAGTTCTTAATATTTGTACATGTGTGTGTGTGTTTCTACTACCTATTATTAAATATTATGTTGTTGTAAAGGTCATGTAGTTGTAATTAATAAAAGAACATTATTAATATTCTTGATCGAAATACATGTTCTAGTAAATATGTGACGGGATCACGCGTCTTTTCATTAACATATCCTTTGGGTTCTTTTGGGGCCAGAATTAATGGAAACTCTTTTCCAACCAAAACCCAAGAAGTGAAGCGTGAATAAAAGATGCAAATTAGAAAGCTTTTAAATATCAGAAGTTAGAGTAAGCGAGATGGCAATTTAGGGAATGTTATGATAGAGCGTGATACAATTGTGAAGTGACAGCCAAGAGAAGTTATTCCAGAGATAGAGCCATTAGGTCAAGGTGCATACCATTGCACTCGAGTAAATACGCAACTTCCTTTAAGATTGGATCAATGATCGAAGTTAAGGTAGGATTGACTATTTAATATTAGGATCTGAGATATTATTGGAATTGAGTTTAAGCGTGTTAGTTATTGATAGTGGTCCGGGTTAAGTTATTTCGATATTATCTATATTGTGTGTTTTGTCATCATAGATTCTCTCACATATATTATTATCTAATGTGTTAGACGTTTAAGTTCTTAATAAAGCCATATTAAGAACGTGGAAACTCTTCTGGTTCATTTATTTCTACACCTCTAACTCACGCTGATAATCAAAGAGAAGGGCACCCGAAGGGGGGGGGGGGCAACTTTACAAATATATTTAATGGAGGCAATTTATAGTGATCTAGTCTAGGATGGAACATCTCATGCGGCCTTTCAGAGCCTGCAAAAGAAGGAAAACTTATATTAAGTTGAGATACCTTCGCGAACCCCCGGGGGTCCACGGACCACAGTTTAAAAAATGCTGCTCTAAGGTATTCCTCCAATAGCCTTCATGTACTCTTCGTAGAGTGCGACATTAATGAGCAATCCATACATAATATCAGTAATCTCTTCAACGACTAGAATTAGTTTTAGGGATAAATATAACTAGAAGTATTACGAAAAACTATATTTTATTACTTTGATAAAATAATGAAGAAAACTTTATCGACAATTATGGGGTCTTCCTAGGCAACGATCAGCGTCTGCCTGTTATTTCACAGTCGAGCGGGTTAATCCATCGAACGAAGGTTAGAATTATACATGTATTAGCAAGTTATATCTTGTCTTTCCGAATCACAATGCCATTTAAAAACACGAGTAATAAAAGCCTCAGAAATGGCTTTACTTGTTAGACTGATAACGTTGGATCTTTTTAATCCGATAGTACTTCGTTTGATATTATTAAACTTGGACAAAGAACTATTTACATCATACCTATTTATTAGATAAAAAAAACCCAGATAACATTTAGCCTCCTTAATCCTCCTCTAAGCCAAGGTTTTATTAACAAGGATGATGTATGAGGCTTCAACATTTTGTACAATACACGACGATCATTTTTGGGGAATTGGGATCGTTTAGGGTTTGTTTTATTGGAAGATTTGGTCCAGCTGTGTGTGCCAAACACTTTTTTATTCACTACATGTGATTTAGATGGAATGAATGTGAAAGAAAGGAGAAAAATCTGAATATCGATAGTTCAAGAAGCATTGAAAACCGAGAAAGGTCGCTGGGGCGTCCTGGTGGCGACATGACCAGTGCTCATTGAAAACAGTAAACACCACGGGATGAAAAGGAAAGATCATTCGGATGCCTCCAAGTCTTAAATCCCGTATTAATCAAATTAAGTTTCAAGAATTTAGAACAAGTTTCTAAGGTCGGTTTCACTCGAAGCAACTTTGCACCAGTCAACACGTTTCCTGTCTCGCCACACCTCTAATGCGAAGAAGGATTCTTTTCATACACGAAAAGAAATTTGCGTGAAAAGGGAAAGCTGTAGGGGGAAAGGGGGTGCCGGACTCATCAGGGCAACATAATTGTGTTCGAAGAAGCAATAATAAAAAAAAAATCCTCCATTTTCAATACACAAGTAGCTGCGTGTGAAAAGCGCATGAGGGAGTGGAACAGCAGTGAGCATGTGTGAAGGGACGCAAGAGATTTCTACCCAAAACCAGATCCCGACTGTCTGCTCCTTCTGTTACGTGTGGCACAAGTTGACTCATAAAAGGACCCTAACATTAGGTGGTATGAATTAATGTTACTTTCATGCTGCTACGAAATAATTATGACTATTACTTATTAACATGCCTTCAGAAGCAACTCGAAGGATACTGGAAACGAATCTCTTAATTCTTAACCACTGTCGGGTTATAAAAGATGATCCAACGCGCATCAAACTTCTACACCACACCATCGTAAGGAGAATTCGAAACAGATTTAACGGCTTCTCTACTAGATGAGTCTTCAGTAGCAACAGAATACGATTGCAACATCAACCACGAGCCCGGGACCATGGCCACTACTCTTGGTGAGGAATAATTTTTTTTAATTGTGGTAGGATGACGAGGACAACGTTCAAACCGGTATTTCTCGGTCAATTTCAATAACACGTCGTCGGTCATTGAATTTATAGTACGCAACTTGTATTAATACGCACAACGGCTTTTGATAGGAATTGAACACGTAATTCAAAACTGTTGTTGACCATGAACACTGAATTGCAGCAGTTGTGCCCTCTGAGAACAAGCCATGATTATTTCAAATCATAGTTATAAACGAGGGGTATAGGGACTAGACTATTAGCTCTAGAGATAGGGACCTTTCAGAGTTCATCGAAATCTAAAAAGCTATTATACATATCGTTACCCCAGAAAAACCATTTCTAACCTATCGTTTACTCTGAAGAGTTTTCTCCATTTGAACTCTGTCCCAAATACAAACGTATCCTTTTCAACTCTTGCATCACATTACCTTCGGAATAAATTTAAATACTTATGAGTAAAGGTCAAAACGCACAAACAAAACGGTACGAATGTCGACAGTTTTCGAAAAAATGCCTCCATATTAAAATTCAGTAAATGTCACACACACACGTTTCATCGTTTTTATATTCTTTATTCCGCTTTCACCTGAGACGTTTTTCTTTAAAAAGGATCTTCCGATTTCATAACTAAAAATGTTTCCTTTCTAAATTCTTGTTTTCTTAACTTTACATTGGATGCATTACTAACTTCAAATCTGTTAGTTTCTTACATGAAATAAAATAATGCAAGGACAAAGGTTTTAATTAGTGTCTAATTACGATTTCCACAATCGAAGATGTCTCGGGGCGGTTTTTTTTTTTTTTTTTTGTTTTATAAAAACTAATGCAGTCAAACACTTCATTAAATAATTAGTAGCACAGGAAATATTTTTTTTTATATTTCAACACAATGCATTTAGTTTTGTTTCGTCTCTTTGAAGTAGCCTGTTTGATTACATCGTTCAAAGAGAACTTTAATTTTATCCAGATCAAAAAGTAATAACTATTCTGTAAAAACAAAGATGTTATGATATATAGTTCATTGTTTTTCATTAAATTAATTGCATTTGTACAATAAGATGCGATACATAGCCCTTACCATTTTCGTCTTAACTAACCAAGTAATCCTTATTATAAATGAGAAAGTTTGTATGGATGTATATGTTTGTTACTCTTTCACGCAAAAACAACTGAATGGATTGAAATGAAACTTTATAATATAGCTTATACATCAGAATAACACATAGGCTATAATTTTTTTAAGATATTGCGAGAAGTGTCTAAAATATAACGATAATTGTCAAGCAAGTAGGAAAAATTTTTGCCATTTGCAAAAAAGCCCGCGGCAGCATTTATCTATCTTTTATGTGTGAAGCAAAACTTTTTTTGTTTTCTCTACGCCAGGCGTCAGAGCGCGCTCGTTTCTAATTTATTGCTTTGATCAGTGCAATCACTATTTTTTTTAGAATAAAATGATAAAATTAGATTTCGAAGTGAGAGGTTGTGGCAAGATTTTAACATAAAATAAATACAACAGAAAGTAATATTAAAGTATTATACTTTTAGATATAAATTATTTACGCTATTTTGGCGTTCATTACACAAAATTTGTAACAATGTGTTACTTTTGCTGAGCAAAGATCAGCTTAGGAATGTGTTTTCAAAAATCGACCCACAAGAGAGTTATCGGGAGTTATAAATTAAAAAAATCTTTTTATCAGCTATTAGATCTACAGACTTAAAATTTAACAAAGTTTTTTTTTTTTTTTTTTGTTATGCAAAAAGCTTTTTTGTTTGTTTGTTTAATTTGCAATTCACGTAAAATTAATGCATCAAAAGCTTCTTTATTCTTCAATCTGTATTGTTTAATTTTTCAATTCACCCGTGCGAATAATGGGTATACCAGCTAGTATTAAATTAAATGAACGACATTCTAAAAAAATTTTTAAAAAAAGGTACGACAGGCATTTAAATAAAAAATTTTTAAAAAAAATTATTCTACTCTCATACACCACGTATGTCCTTTCAGAATATTCCAAACATCTCGCTGAATAAATCTAAACATCAATCCTTTCATTTTTAATAAATACTTCTGATAATTACGCAAAAAAACGTACGAAATTCATTTTCTGTTTATTGTGGATAAATAGGTTTAAAATGAAATAATGGTCGCAGGTTGGAGATTTAAAAATAAGTCGCCAAGTTCGAAAACCAAAGAAAAAGTTACTGTAAAAGTTAGCCAAAATCGTTATCAAACAAAAAAAACAAAAAGAATCACCAAATTTGGCGTGCACCCAATGTTTTATTTGAACCATGAGAATAAAAATGTAAAATTTCACATAACAAACAAACAATGCTATAATATTTGATTGGCAAGTTTTACTTCAAAAAAGTAGAATTTTACTTAAATCTGCATTTTAAACTTTTTGTTTGTTTTGACGTTATTATAAATTCAAATTAAGTATATATTTAATTGTAACTTTTCAATGTGACCTCAAAAAATAATATGGTCTAACTACAAATTCGAATATGGCACTAATTTTAAAGTAAAGGTACTGATAATATTTCGTCGAACTCCCCATTTCCTAAAATTGAATTTTATAAACATTTTTTAAAAAAAAATATCAGTTCAGATAGGATCAGGCTACATGATGATTCGATGCTGTTAAAATTTTTTGCCCCCAAAAATAGAAATAAAGTAAACAACAATATCTAAAAAAAGGAGAAATATACAAATTAGACAAAATTCTTCATTTGATCGGGACGATTAGAGAAATAAATACAGACACTGGTAATTTCTCAGCAAAATTTCGATAAGACAAATAGATGATGCAACAAAAATCATTCGGTATTTCAAATACAGTAAAAACTTAAATCTAATATTCAATTTCGGAAATCACTTATAACTGAAAATTTTCCTCGTGCTGGGGGTGAAAAATGTGTTCCCTTTACAAAAGAGTAAGGTAAAAAAAAAACTACGAATTTCTAAAGCGATATTCAAGTTATATAACAAGTAGTATAAAAAAAAATTTTTTTTAAGTCTCAATTATTACTTTGGTTAACAAAGAAAAATTTTATTTCAGTTACTTTTTTATTAAATAATTACAAGCAATATATTAAGTGGCAAAAAGTAGAAAGCGATTTTCCTTGCAATTTTCCATTTTCCTTTCTATATAGTAAGGTGACCAACCGACCTCCTCTTATAGGTTCTGTCCTTCCTCGAAAAGTGTCCTTGTCAATATTTTAAAACTGATCTATTAATCACTGTTTTCAGAGATGAACCAAACATGTTTCCAAAATGTCGAAGAATGGTCTGAAACAAATATCACAGGAAATAACAGTTTTCAATGGTATTTTTTGACTTGGTCTCAAGTAAAGTGGGCAGCTATAGAAAATTACGTTGAGTTTTTATCGAAAGAAATGCCTGATATTAAAATCGATAACAATTGTCTGTTTGAAGTAGAAAGACTGACTCTGTATATTTAAATTCTAATAAATTAGAACAATTCGGAAATCAACATGCTGAAAAATTGGTAAAATATGAGTGAAATTACTTAAACCATTTCAAAAATGGCACATATTCCATATGAAAATATAATTATTCTCGTTGAATTGGCGTTGTGCTGTCCTGGAACTAATGTAGCAGTTGAAAGAGTTTTTTCAGTTGGTAATGAATTTTGTGAAGTGACTAGTGAGAAATCAAAAATGAATGTTAATATTTTAGCTACAGTGCTTACCGTAAAATTCAGTATGAAGGATATTTTTTGCCCGAACTTTCCGATATATTAGAAAATATGTTGACAGAGGAAAAAAAAAATCATTTTATGGGTAAAAATACTCTTTTAAGATAATAATTAAAAAGAATGTAAGCATAATTAGCGTATTTTTGTTTGCATTAATAAAACGTTTCATACATTTAAGTTGTAATTTTTTCTTAAACTTTTCGTCCGCCTTTTCATTGTAAAAAAAAAAATGATCACCTTATATATAAAGAGTTGTGAACTTATTTTTGTTACTATTTATTCATTAATTAAATTTAAATTATTCTAATAAAATAGTATAGTAAAAATAAATCATTCTCCATCCAAAGTGGGATTCGAACCCACGATTAAAAGGATTTGGATTAAAAGTTCAACGCGCCATTCTTTGCGCTACAGAAACACAACGAACGATTTTCCTTTTTATATAGGGTGTTGGACTATTATTTTTGTTACTATTTATTCATTAATTTAATTTAATTTAATTAATGAATTAATATTGAAAAAAACTGTATTAACATCAAGTGTCATCCACTACAAGTTTTAAAAAAAATGTATTTGAACTTGAGTGGATGAATAAAAAGTATTTTATTAACGATTGAAAATTTGAACAAGGTATATATAAATAAATATATATATAAGAGAGTGAACTAATAGTAGAAATTGAATAAATAAAAATATTTGTAAAGAAGTGTTCATTACTGAAAAGAATTTGCAGACAGCCTAACTCCCTTTAGATACAAAAGTAACGAATTTCGCCCCTTCCGTGTTTTTGAATTTAATCGTTTCTAAATAGAAAAATACTAAAACATTTCCTTTATATTTTAAAAGCACAAGACCTTACGGGCTCTGTTTCCTTCAAATTTCATTAGTTACGAGAAAATTACGAGATTTTTTCAAAGACAACACTTCTTTCTCTAACTTCCGTGTCTTTTATAGATTTAAAATTGAACCTGTCGCAAAAACCATAAAAGCAATTTCTCAAGGTCGTCTTCACCGAATGGAAAAGAGCTTGAACTAAGCTCGGGACTCATTTTCAGACGGAAAAATGTCTCGATTGTCGTGAAAATTTACAACGTTGTAAATCTTACATCTGATGACAATACTGCAGTTTTAAAACTTGAGAACATTTCATTCATAAGTAAATTTTCCCCTTTAACATGAGCGGTGAAAACTTGTTTAGCACTACGATGAAATATCGAACAAATTTTATACCAGAAAACATGGGTCAACTTGGATAGAAATGAGTAGCATAATAAAACATGCTGTTCTCTACAGGAAAGCCAAATAGTACATTATATCTGGAGTACTTATCTATCCATAAAATTAGGTCCTATTGTTTAATGTCTTAGGCTTTAAGGTATCCGACTACGTTCGGAATCATGATTTTAAAAAAGCTCATAAATGTATAATTTTCATGATATTTAGTGTCACTTAGATTAGAATACATGTATACAATTGTTTTAAGGACATTATGACAAAAAAAATTATTTAAATACAATATTTTGGCAAAAAATGAACTTAGAATAACCTTTTTTCCAAATGTTATCCTTTTGTAAAAAATGCTTCTATTGTATTAATATTTTGCCTGTATATAGCTCAGACGTCTGTACAGAGGCTCAACTACGATTTTTGAAAAATTCACATTATTTTCAGAGTTACAACCATTTAAAATAATTATCGGCGTATTTTCTTAAAATTTCCCCCTTCTGTTTTCGTAAAACATGGATAAACCGACTTCCGAGTTATGCATTTCAAAAATTCTAGTTGAGCCTCTGTAGAGAGGTATGAGCTGAATACAGGCAAAATATTAATACAATAGAAGCATTTTTTACAAAAGAACATTTGGAAAAAAGGTTATTCTAAGTTCATTTTTTGCCAAAATATTGTATTTAAATAATTTTTTTTGTCATAATGTCCTTAAAACAATTGTATACATGTATTCTAATCTAAGTGACACTAAATATCATAAATATTATCCATTTACGCGCTTTTGCAAAACCACGTTTCCGAACGTAGTCGGAAACCTTAAGGTCTTCCTGATTACGTTCGGAATGGTGATTTAAAAAAAAAAAAAATTTATAAATGGATTTTTTTTTTTAAAATATTTAGTGTCAGTTGAATTAGAATATATATATAATATTGATCTAAGAATATTATTACACAAAAAATTATTTAAATACAATTTTTTTTTGGCAAAAAGGTAAATAATATAACATTTTCAAAACATTCTTTTATGAAAAATGTTTCTATAATATTTTCCTCATGTATATAGCTAAGACTTTTGTTCAAAGTCTGAGCTAGAAGTTTTGAAATATATAATTAAGTGAATTTATTCATAGTTTAATTTACAAGAGAAAAGCAATTTTAACAAACAAACAAAAAAATTCAATTGATCGTAACTCTTAAAATCTGAATTTTTAAAAAACTTTTAGTTCAGTTTCGAAATAGTAGTCTTAGCTATAAATATGCAAAATATTATCACAAAAGCCTTTTTCACAAATGGAGAATTTTTTTTTCCGGGGGCAAAAAATGAAGTAAACAGTGTATATTTAAAAAATTCTATACCGTAATAATATTCCTAAGACAATTTTATATGTATGTTCTTATTCAAATGACAGTAAACACAAAATAAAATCCATTTATATGCTTTTTAAAAATCTCTTTTCCGAACGTAGTTGCCTTAAGCGTTTATACTGGGCTTTTAAAAGTAAAAAAATATTTGGGACACAAAATTTGAAGATATTATTCGGTTTAAGGTATCCGACTACGTTCGGAACCATGATTTTAAAAAAGCGCATAAATGGATAATTTTTATGATATTTAGTGTCACTTAGATTAGAATACACGTATAAATTTGTTTTAAGGACATTATGACAAAAAAGAAAAAAAATTTTAATACAATATTTCGGCAAAAAATTAACTTAGAGAGAGAGAATAAACTTTTTTTCAAAACGTCCTCCTTTTATAAATGCTCTCTCTCCTCTCCCTCTCATTATATAAAGTAAAGACTTCGCCAGAGAGTCTGACCTAGGATTTTTGAAAAATTCACATTTTCAGAGTTACCACCAATTAAAATAATTATCAGCGTTTTTTTTTTTTTTTTTTTAAAATTTCTCCCCTCTGTTGTTGTAAAATATGGATAAATCCACTTCTAAGTTATATATTTACAAAATTCTCTAGTTCAGCCTCTGTACAGCGGTCTGAGCTATATACAGGCAAAATATTATAACAAAAGCATTTTTCACAAAAGGAGAATGTTTTGAAAATGGGTCATTATATGCTCATTTTTTGTCAAAATATTGTACTTAAATAATTTTTTGTTGTAATAATATTCTAAAAATCTTGAACAGGGCAAGCTGGGCCAAAAACGAGAGGCGGTCACGAGCAGAGTTAAAACTTTAAAATAATTTTAAAATGTTAAATATGGGTGAAAAATTGGGCCTATGGTCCTGAAAAAGTACCTCTAAGATGCTCATAGGGAGAACAATCGAAACCAGCCGGTGCGGTCGACCAAGGTGGCATAGGATTCGAGTTATAACTGGGGAAGCCCTGTACAGGGGGAGCACCAGAAGGGACGAATTGCACGTAAAGCTCACGCTAATACGAAAATATGGCGGACCTCCAAAAATCAAGTCCCAAGTGCAATTCCTTGGGGGAGGGGGGGCGAATTTTTTTCCAGTCCCCATAGGTTTAACATGGGAGCATGATATTTTAGTGTTTCATTCCCATTGTGTAAGCATGGGAATGAAGTGGATGACTGGATGGATCTCAACGAGTGGAACAGTTGGTTCAAATCTCAAATCCGAGACTCAAACAGGATCAAGATATTGTGAATTTAAACAAATTTTAAAACAAAAACTATGGAAGAAATATCCCTATGAGGATGAAATTATAATACCTGGAAGAGCAGATAGAGAGGGATCGAATGAGCCAGGTCCGAATGGACTGTCAGGCCCGGGTGCCGAGATATTGGCCAAAAAGCTGTAGAGGAGTGGGGAATGCGTCCCAACAGATATGATTTTTAGCAATAGTTATTACGATCCCTTAAATATCAGCCTCCTAGCACCAAAAAAGTAGCATGTTAAAATATTAGACAACGGTGTGCGCGCGCATCGGTGCCGTGACGTTATACGTGCGCATCGTAAAAATTTACCCTCACCCTTTTTCCCAAACGCGCAATAAGAAGTATAACTTCAATAATTAATGAATGCTAGCATTTTAAAAAGGTGCAGCCTTCCGGTATCCTCCCCTTCCACAATGAGACCCTCGAGCCAAAACAATAACCAATCCCTGATCTATTAGATAACGATGTATAATCGGAACTAATGAAAAGATTTATCTACTATTATACGGGAATCAATTTCCATACATACGATACATTACATTTTTTTTTTACACACACACAAATTATAATTAAATTTAAAACACATTCAAGTGAAGTGTCTCGTATGATCCAACAGAGCGACAGTTCCTCAGGTACTTGCTAAATGAATAGTCTCGACGTTCTTATCTCTTCCAAAATACAATTAAAAACACACATCCATGATTACTCTTTATTTAAAACAGCCACGAAAAAAAATATGCAAATATCGGCATCAACACAACGACCAAAATCATCGCCGCTGGCACACAGTTGTATAACACAATAAAGTAAAATCTCATCCTTCACGGAAGTGCAGCTTCGGATCCACCAAGGCCGTCACGATCACCCCTCCCACTAATTTATTAAGTTGTTTTACTTGAATGCATGTCGCCATGTAGTTACGTAACGTACTTTAGAAGATGGCACGGTATCAATTCGTGAGGGGAGAAAACAAGGGATGAAATGTAACGGACAAGCTAAGTTTGGTGATTTTTTTTCCCCCTTTGGTTCGATAATTTGATTATGGCACAATCTTAGATCTTTTAACTTAAAATGGGACATTTATTTTTTAGGGAATTATGTCCTAGAAATTGCACAGTACATGGTTTTTATTTGTTTCGTAAGGGGGAATGAACGGTGAAAATAATTCATAGGGTCTAAGTTTCATTCCAATTAAATATCGACCATAGTATAAAATGGATCATGCAGAATGGTGCTTCTAAATATCTGATTTGTTCGGATTCGCTTTCTTCCTCAGAAACTTTATAAAACATTTTGTATTCAATAATGTTTTTGTGTGGAAATTCAAAAGAACCTTAAAATTCTTAAGGACATAAATTTCCTAGTGTTTTCTACTTTTGTTCGTCAAAATGGGGCTGATTCTTGGCTAAGTCCGCAATCAAGCGTGAGAATCGACATCTCAGTTAATATTCCAAAAATCTTTTTACAAGAAAAATCACTCAATAGAAACAAAGGAATTTTTTCCGACTCCTCCGCAAAGTTTTTCTTGCAATCACTTTTTTTGCAAATGTAAGAATCACATTATTCCTTACTAGTCATGGTAATTTTAAAGTGTACCTCAACAGATTTAACCTGCGCCCTTCAAAACTTCGTGACTGCAATGTTGGTGGCTAGCAAAGTGTTAAACATCTTATCCTTTTTTTGTTCAAAATTAAATAAAGAAAATACCTAAAGGTTAAATTGTATGACCTTAAAATCGAATCAACTCCTAATTCAATTCCTACACTATTAGGTGACACTCTATATATTTATTTATTTGTTTGTGTTTATTTATTTATCTTGTGGAATTTTCAATCGTAAATAAAATACATTTTAAAGCACTCAATTGAGCTGAAATTTTACATACATGAGTATTTTGGATGGCAATACAATATAATTTAACTATAATTAATAAAAATTAATTGATTAAAACTAATTATTTAAAGAATTACAAATACAGCCACGTTGGCGACCATTTTGGCGACTTGTGTCAAAACTTGAAAATGTTTTTTTCTCACGTGCATTCAGTTGAACTGAAATTTTATATACATGATTGTTTTGGATGACAATACGACACTTAAATGATAATCAATAAAAATTAATGGCCACTTAATGTGATTCTGTCATATGTATATACATATTTATATTAATTGTTACTGTTTAATAAAAAGTAGCTAAAATAAAATTTTTCTTTGTTGATCTAAGTAGGAATTGACTTAAAATTTTTTCTTCTATTACTTGTTTTTTTTTTCATCTTGTTTCAAGTAAAGATGTATAGCTACACTCACATTATTTTGTAATATTTTCACTGTTCTGACTTTATAACTTCATTGTTATAATTACGTTACTTCACTGTTTCGATTTTATTATTTAATTGTTTAGTTTTGTAATGTACTGTTGTTTGAGTTAGTAACTTAATTGTTTGGTTTTGTAATTTCTTTGTTTCGTAACTTTTATTTTCTTTCTTTTATTTGTCAAATCTTGTTTTACTTTCTTCCCCAAGTGATATTTGTGGTGAACAAGAATTATTTTATCAGTCTTCAATTAAAAAAAAAAGTCCGAATTCTTGGTATGGAATATTTTAAAACCTAATTTGATTTTGTTGTCAAACTTTCTAAGAAACTGTGAAGGACCTACTGCGCATATCTATCTCGCAGTGCACTAGACACTACCATCGAATTTAATTTTCACGCATTTCTTTTTTAAACTGTTAAAGTGAATCTCTGTCTGAAAAAGGAACATTTCTTTAGGAATAGTCACCTCCAAACTTGACGGTTCCATTAACTGTACCGTATGTAGTTAGAGGCGCTGTTGAATTAAATATTCAGCAGCTACCACAGTATACCAGATAGCAAACATAAGCAGAAATAAATGTCACAGATCTGTGGTTCTAATCAATCAGCCTTGAAAGGCTCATCCACGATAAAACGTTCTCAATACACCAGAACTCATTTTTATTTAATTGTGCCATACTGTTATTCTATCTCAAAAAATTTGAGGCATCCATTATGACTACCTATGTCTGGCTTCTCATGTTCACGCATGCGCGCAGAGATGGTCTTTTTATAATGTATGCATTTTGCATCAGTTTCGAAAAGAAATTCGAACTGGTAACAACGTAATAGAATTTAGTTAGGCGTAAATATATTTGTTATCGTCAGGCTATGTTTTTAGTGTAGTGTAATGCGTCGTTAAAATATGAAAAAAGCTTTTTCCCCGATCGACGAAATTCACAAACAGCTGGTTTACCCGAATCTTGAAGAACGTTCAAGAACTAAGGGAAAAGGTAAGATACTTCATTTCCTAATCTAATATAAAAATTGTTACAAGTTTTTTTTATAAGGAATTCTGATTATTACTTTTTGGCAACATCTGGCATCCCTGCTGGAATATCTAGTGGTTTATTATAAACTATTTTAC
>BMAV01000401.1:281477-304814 GCA_019973955.1 Trichonephila inaurata madagascariensis
AGTACAGAAAAATACAACTATGAAATTGAATGGCAACATATTTTTTTTATGTATTATTTAACTTAATCAACACTGTGTTTTATAAAATTTTAAATCTATGAGACTTTGAGAAGACGCGATTACACTTGAATTTTGCATCGTGACTATTAAAATCCACTCATAAAATCCAAACTTAAATTTTTTAGGAGAAAGGTAACCTTGAAATTTAAATCTAAATGATGCAAGTTATCATCTCTAAATTTGACACTATTCAGAACATAAACGACAGCCATGACAAAAAATTAATCTTGCTGCCATTTTCATTTTACTTGCGCGAAAATGGACTGTTGGAAATGTATTTTCAAAGGTCGCCAAAAATAAAACTTCGATTCTTTTTTATTTGAAGATAAAATGACCTGAAAGAGAATATGTTTTGGGTAGTCTAAGAAGTACTCTGACAGTATAATATAAATTATTGAAGCTCTGATACATCAAAATTGAAAAAGCTTTAATTTATTTAAATTAATTTTAGTCACTTTGTTCGTATTTTAGAACAAATTCAATTATTTTTAAGTTCTTTGGTAGCAGCTATTTTTAATTAAACTAATTTTCTTTTTAGAAAAGCATTCTTTCCTATAGGAAAAATGCTTTCCAAATTTGATGGGAGCATTTTTATTTTTAATTGTTAATTTTATTACAGTCAAAAGGCTTCCAACAAAGAGTCGCGCTTGACTAACATAGCACCCAAGCGCAACTGCACATTAAGTAAAAAGGAACACCTGGTCAACGAACGAAAATGAGCGCGTTTTTTAGAATTTGTAACTCCAAAACACCTTTAAGTAATACGCAATATGTTTTAAGAGTGAAAAAACGGAATACATTACGAAATCGGCCTTCAAAAATCTAATGCATATTCAAGCGCAACTTTCATGCTTAATTTATTAAGAGAACAGGGGGGATACTTCAAAGAATTCTTATAAATGCATTAATGTGTATGAAATCGTTCAAAGAAAGAATTTTGAAATGTTCCACATAAGATATCAGTTTAATATGATCGAGCAGAAACAATTTAAATAACAATGACAGAAAAACTATAAGCACGATAAAAATTAGAAGAAACAAAATTTAGAATTTATTTTTTTCTAGTGAACTGCAAGCAATTTCAATGGGAAAAATATCAATTTAGGCAAGTGGTATTCAATAATATCCATGATTTGAACGAATTAGATCGTTTTTGCACAATTCAGTATAGTTTTTCATGCGACTTTTTCATATATAGGTTACTAGAGCTTCTGCAAAAATAACTCTTCATTTTTTGAAAAAATTAACTTTTCCTCTCTATGAAACATGATAAAAAAAATAATGGTTTTGAAGAACATTTATTAAAAACATTCTGAAATAATTTAACATTTTGGTGCATCTTTTAAGTCACTAATTAATCCTTTATGTGGATATATACAAAGTTTGACATCAAATAAATCTTAAGCAAAAACACAATATAGAAATGAAATTCTTGAAGCAATCTGTTCCATATAATACATACCACTGCATATGAAAAAGATACTCATTAACTAAATAGTGATTTTAAAATACTTTAGGGATATAGAAATGCAAACAAGGAAAGATTAATGTTGCAGGGTTTACAATTTTTACTGAAATACAGCAAATAATTCATAAAATTTGCTTCTAGAATTTGACTGCAAGTTCAATTACTGAAATTTTATATCTTTTTAAATGACTGCACACTTAATTAATGAAAATTAGACTTTTTCCACTTAGCTGCCTTGCCTCAATCTTCCTTTTAAATATTTCACTGATTACAAATTAATGACTAATTCTCATTGAGAATCATTTTAAAGGGATTTCCAAACAGCAGTTTTAAATTGAGTGTTGCTTAAAGAAACTGACAATGTTCAACAGAATCTAACATTTACCACCCAACTACGTAAAACCCAAATTTAATATGGTACACAGTAAATTACAATATGCATAAAATATTTTTTCCATAAGTATACTAAATTTTTAAATTTGCCGATAATATTCCAACTTTTCACACAAAAAGCCCCATGAATAATTTTTCCTATTTTATTTTCTAAAATAAACATGGAGCAGTTTATATCTGTGATAAAAAGAGCACATTCTAAAAAACATCTTTAAATTCTCAGAGAATGGGCTATAAATTCCTTTCAATCACTGATGTAGCTAGTCCCGAGTGGGCCCGGTATCAAAGTTCCTTGGGGGGCCCTTTCTAGGGCCTTCTTGATATTTTGCGATTTTTTTGCTTACATGTTTTGGGGCCTCCAAAGCTTGGGGGCCCTGTATCATTGATACAGCAGTAGCTACACCCCTGCTTTCAATGCATCATGATTAATAATTTTACTATCAGTTAGTAGACAAAGATATTTACAATAATTTAAACGTTAAAATTTTCAAAAGAAATGATTCAAAATTAGTCGTATGTTTCAGGGAAAATGTTAAACACCAGTAATTCTAATGTACATTACCCAACAATCATATAGGCAAAAGTTCAGTAAAACTTCCAGCTTTTCTAAGATATATTTTGTTTAAACTCATTTGTAGTAAGGAACTACGAGTATATTTGCAATTTGTATGTCAATACTTTTGGAGATATTCGTTGGAGCACTTAGCCCAGTCGGGCTTTAAAATTTGGATAGCTGTGATAATTGTTTCAATATCCAGTATTAATTTAAATTCTTATATGAATAAAATTTGACTTGAATGTATTGATTTACTTAGAATTAGAAAAATTACATAAGAATTTAATACTTAGGAGATTAATAAAAAATGATGTAAAATATTTAACATGACAGTAGGCAGGACAAGCCTACCCAATCCAAACACAGCATAAAAATTCAAGTTAAAAATTAAGTCATAGTAAAAAAAATTGAGCTGATAAAAAGATCTTGATTAAATGCCATAAATGATAAACAAAACGCATTTAAAATTTTACCGAGAGAAGAAATGTGTTAAGTGTGCACATGAGAAAACTAAATTGATTTGTCCAATTTAAAGAAAGTAAAGCTAGAATTTAAATAGAAATTTACGTCAATTTATAATATAATTCCTAAATAAATATAGCATGCATCAAACCTTTAACTCTTTTAAAACAGAGCTGATCATTTTAACTATAATCAGAATATATAATGCAAAGAAATAAAATAAATTAACTATAGTTTATTATTTCTCTCTACATAAATCTAAACTGTATTCTTGTGTGAATCTTTTTATTTCATCTAAATGTTTCATAATTTTAAAAAGAACTTAATAACCAATTGCTTTCTTTCAACAAAACAAATATACTCAATAACAAAAAAGTAATCATTCCTATTCAATATATTTGTCTGCTTAATAATGTACAAAGCAAATATGTTTGGCTTTCATGAAAATTTCTAAAAAATTAGAAATGTGCTTTGACTAGGAAGATATTCATACGCATAATCTAGTAAATATGTTATTTACAAAAAAGAGCATATATAATGTCAACTGATACATAGAAAATAAACATAATTATTTTTATTTAATTTTAAAACGTACAATAAACCCATATTAAAGTGAAACCATTAAAATAAATGTAGCTTAAACCATTTAAAAAGTTCATAATAGTTGCAAATAAGAAGCTCGAACTAAGAGTGCCAATGGATTTTACGATGAAATACATTGTAGATAACAAACGATATCATATTCGGATATTATGAACATATAAGACATATGCCAATTAATTGTTCAAGAGATAACAATAAAGGAAGACAATAACAAAAATTAGTAATTTCTACAAACCACTGAGTGTCGAAAATAATCTATAAAGATGAGTCTTGTTTGTCAGGTTCTACACATGTTTTCTTCCCCACAACCCAATACATACATGCAAGAAATATATTCATTTGAATTCTCTTATGAATCCACTATTATTTTTCTTTATTTTAAAATACATGTTTTTATTACTATGCAGAGAGTTTAGTGATTTGACCTTGGCTTATTTTATAGGTCATTACGTTTAATCTAGACTTTCATTAATTGGAACAACTTATAACACCAATTAGTCAAAATTAATGAAATTCTATTCAGAACATATAATTTAATTTGCAAGTCATAGAATAGTTCCATTCAAATGTTCCCCCTTTTTATTTTCAAAAACCATCCTTTTAAGTAGAATAATTATTTTAAAATCTACTTTACATTTGAAAATTAAACACTGAAAAAATACAGTCCAATTATCATGAGCCAAATTATGGTATTTAAACATAAGTTAACTAGAATCATCCAGATTCTTAAAATAAAGTGCATATTTAATTTATTTTATTCATTTTGAAAAAGTACTGTTTAATGTAAGTTCCATTTTATTAATATACATGATGTTGACAGCTCAAGTATTTATATAAAAATTTAGAGAGGAATAAAAAATGTTTGACTTTTTTCCTGATTTACTTAGTATGTATTAAGTAAAAAAGTAGTTTTGATAAATATCCATCTCAAGCAAGTTAATTGGTATAATTTTCCATGCAATACCTATTTTTCTTAGCATTTTTAAAATATTAAATATAGACGCCAGCTGATACAACATTTAATTCTCATTTTTTAATTTAAAGCACAAGAAAATTCATAAATTTATTTTAGATACAAACAATATAATTCAGAAAATGATTAAATTCAGAATTTCAGTTAGTTGTCTAGCATGGAATACGCTTATTTTTCTAAAATTTAAGCACTTGAAATATGTATTTAATGTACATCACTGGTTAGAAACTTCCTACAAAACCAACATTTTTAATTCAAATTTAATTTTAAAAATGAGTAAAGACTTACCTCAAATCACGACCAAGTGTTTTATAAATTAAATTGACATATTTCCACCCACCAATGCAGAAATAAACAATAAATGAAACCACGAAGGAGATGAGAAAAGAAAAATAGTTTCCAATCCATAGTGTGAATATAAGTCCCCAAAATACTATAAAACGTATCATATGTTCCGTTTTATATAAGGCTCCATTTTCATAAATTTCAAAAGCTAGTCGCTTTAAAATGCGAGACGGAGTGCAACGAAACTCCATATTAAGTAATTATATAAATAAAATTTTAATTTCAGACGAGCTTGGTATATTAAACAAAGTTCATACTAAATGATGCCTGAACAGCATGTATCACACCTTTCAGAAAAGCTTATGAATGAATTCTAACCTACGCAACATTATATCATAGCACACACAGACGCAGAGATCACTACATTAAACAACAACAAACAATAGCGGTTTCCCTGTAATGGACATTCATATGCATGCGCAGCAATATTTATTAATCGATTAATTTTTAAAATTAATAATTTCATTTGCTACTAGATAATTTATTTTTATTTTTAATCAAAGCCAGCAGTGTTAATTTTTAATTCAGTTTTGAGACAGATATTTTCTCTCTATGTACATATCTTTAATTTTGAGTTCACTTGCACTTTTCATATTTATTCATTTTTACAGGTAGATAACCGGAAGTGGCAACGAAGCACAAGCGGATGTGAGTGACCGGATTCGGTTTTGATAACAATCTCTGGTATATTGATTGATATTTTTATTAGGAATCGGTGTTTCTTAAAATTATTTAATCAAAAAAAATGGAATCATTAATCAGTTTGCCGTTTACTGTGCTAGAAATACCATGTTTAAAACTGAAAAGACCCTCCTGGTTTCACAAACCCAGTGCTATGTTTGTTTACTCTTTGGTGTTAGTGTCATATTTTTTAGTTTGTGGTGGTAAGTGTGATTTTTAAAAATACATATTTATAAAACAACTTTTAATTAATGTTTTGTATTGAAAATATTAAAATAATTAATAAATTTCAAATTTTCTTTGTGTTTTTATATTTATATATAATCCTTTATTGAAATTATTTAATTACTTTTTAGTAACACGTCATTCATAGATTTCTATAAAAGTAACCGGTTCAATAAAGAGTAATGCTTATTTTTTAAACTGAATAAGGAATTTTTTAGCAAATTAATTTAAATGTAAGCTTCTAAGCTTGTTTTAGGTTTGACGCAGTTGCTTTCGTTCATATTTCTGTACTAATCAATTATCAGAAAAATCTTAAAATATTGGAAGACTATTACATTGACAATTTATAATCAATTCCTCTATATGATTAATTCTGGTGATATGATATACAATCTGGTCTGAGTGTAAAATGGGTAATTAGCATAGCATGAAATAATTAAATTACTATAATCAGTTTAATTTTTAATTCATGCAATATCTTAAACCTTAATTATAATTTAAAAATAATTTTACGAAGTTTGTGCATAGCATTAAAACACGCTGCAGTTTTTTAACATATTAAACATATTTTGTAAGTAAAAATTGCTCGATATCCAAAACAAAAAAATTTCTTATCTTGAAATATTTCTTCTCTCCTTTCCAAATGATTGACAGTAATTTTTATATCAGTGTAAAGCCAGTAAACCAAAAACTTCAAAAAATGAAAAATCTACGGAAGATTTATCCTTTGTACCTTAATTCAGAATGGGCTTTTTCAATCATTTTCCTAACTTTATAAATTTTACCTTTAACAATAATTTTTTTCTTAAAAAGTTTTAAAATTGACTTAAATACGATGGGATTTTTTTTTTAACTGTGCAAGAAATTTCCTGAGCAGCGTCAAGAAAAAAAACCTTATTTATATTCTAAATAACTTTCTTTGATGTTCAAAGACTGAAACAAATATATTTATGAAAGATGTGTTTTAGTGAATAGACTTATAAAATGTTATGATATGTTTAATACGAGAGTTAGGGCAAAAATCATGGCAACTATTTTTTTTCTTGAAGATACCAGTCCGGTTGAGAAATGTGACATATACAAATGAAAGGACAAGGTGTTAACTACATTGTGGATAATGAATAGCACTGAAATATCATAACACACTAATTTATTACAGTAGTATATATATACAGGGCAATATAGCCTTCATGGTGCAAAAGAATGACAACACAGTACACATAAAGTTGACATGACAAACCTGGACCTAAAGACCTTCAGTGTAATCCCCTGCTACTATCACCACACATTGCCAACGATGTGGGAGGCATTGAATACCATCAGCCTCAGCAGTGTCGTGTGAATTGTCCCGAACATTGCTCATCACAGGTTGACTCACGTCCTTGCTGAAACTTTCCTACCCACCGTGCTACTGTACAGTATGGTAGGGCATTATTCCCAAGGGCTTCCACTAATTCACTATGACATTCCATCACATTTCTCCTTTGGAGAACGGCTATTTTGATGTAAGCATGCTGCTCAACATATGTTACTTCCATTTTGCACGACATTCACTAACTGACTGATTTCACAGCTCTCACTGAGCTACTACCAGCTATCACAGAGCCATATGTTGTTCTGCATATGCACTATGCATGCAGAACTTCCACATGACACATATACTCTTGTGATCCGTTCACATATCTACAAGAAAAAAAATAGTTGCCTTGACTTATGCCCTAACCCTCGTATATCCTTATAAAATGTTACTGCTTCTATTGTTCTCCTATCTAATAAATTATTTGTTTTGCTATTATAAAATGTTAGTTGTTCAGGTGGACAATATATTACTAAAGCATTCATTTCTTCAATTGATAAATATTCTCATGGTTGACATTTACTTGTTAGTTTTTAAACATGCATATATTGCATTAAAAATGATTCAGTTATGTTTTGCGAATATTGAACAATTCATTTGTTAATTTGAACTTGTATATGAAATGCTATTTTATATTGAAATTTTCTCCATGCATGGTGTATTTTTAGGTGTCATATATGATGTCATTGTTGAACCTCCAAGCATTGGATCAACTGTGGATGAATATGGTCATTCTCGTCCTGTAAGTTGCTATAGTTTTTCAAATTGTTGGATGCTTAAATTATCAAAAGTGAGGAAAAGGAGGAACCAATTTGGCATCGGTATGGTACCTGCCAGAAGTTCCTTATTTGGTGCAATTGCAAAATCACTGCAAATAAACTTTTAGTGGCTAATAGTTTTCAGTTCAAGATAGGGACCCAGCATTAGAAAAATGACAGAAATTTCGTGAAGTAGGGGAAGACAGTAGAATTACATATATTTAAAAAAAAGATGTAAAAAGTGAAATAATCAGAAATATAACTACATTTTCCATGGAAAACAGCACTGAAAAGTATGAGTGTCATTTTTTAAAAAATAGAATATGAAAAAATTCTAAATGACAAAAGAAAAGAATTTTAAAACCGATTGCATAAAAATTTAAAACAATAATTTGAGACCAAAATAAAAATTTTAACTGTTAAGGGGGGTGGAGTAATAACTGGTTGTGAAATGTGGTAAAATTATAAAACCAAAAATAAAACAGAAATGAGCAATTTGATACTTGTAAAATGTTATGCCTGGTAAATTTTCACTGTAAGATCCCAATAAAACATTTGGGCATTCAATTTTTAAATATTTTTTTTTATGTTGCTTACATTTATTACACTTAATGATGTTTAAAATCAATAAAATCTTAATTAAGAATGAAAAAAGTTTGAACCATTAGAAAACAAAATTGATCAAAAAGCAAATGTAATAAACCTTTTGGCCTGTGATAATTAAACTAGGAGCTCTCAAAAAGATTCTAGTATTCACCCATAATTTCTGAGATATTCGTATTTTTACAGAAAGGAGTCTCAAAAATAAAACAGGAATTCTGTAATAAGTGTCCAACATGAAAATGGTTCAATTTTTTAAAAAATCAAATTGATTGGTTGATCACAAAATTAAACAAATAAAAAAAAAAAACAATGAACATATACATAATCATTATAGCAAATAGAGTACTAAAGCATAAAAATCAAGATAACTATATTGTAGTGTTATTGCTCAATTTGGTGAAAATTTACAACAATTTGGTTGGTAGCATAACATCAAATTAGTACCAAAAACACTGACGTAGCTGGTTCTGAAGCAAACCTGTATCAAAATTCCTTGTGGGTACTTTGGAGGGGGGGAGAGGCCTTAACATTTTGCTCACACATGGGGGCCCTGTATCATTGATACGTCAGTAGCTATGCCTCTGACCAAAAAAAGGACTAAATATGTCCTCCCTTAATGAAAAGTTCAATATATATATTTTATATTCCTTTCTGAAAAAAAAAATTCTTTACTCTATAAAATCTTTATCACTCAATAATTATTTTTTAAAATGATGAATATTATATATTTTGATTTTCTTTAACTTTTTGTTTAATGGACTAAATTAATTTGTTGGTAAGTTCTCTGAAAACAAATCTAATGATTAACTTGTCAGGCAAACTATTTCTAGCAAGTAACACTTTTAAAAATCAGCTGTTGTATTGTTAACTTTTAGCATGTCAATGTTTCATAACATTTTTAATACTTTCTGAAATATACATTATCAATACAGTTGTTGGTTTTTGCTGATGATATTGATATCATTATGCGAACACTCGTCGCACTAAGACAAGCCCTCTTATCTTTAGAGCAGGGGTGTCCAACCCGCGGCCCAGGTAATAAAAATTTTGAATTGCCCGCTTTGAATAATTTTGCGGCCGGGGAGATTCTTTACAACTTGACAAAATTCGTCTATTTTGTACAATATTTTTTGTTTTCAAAAAGAGTTTTTTTTTTTTTTTTTTTTTTTGTTTGGTTGTAAAAAAAAAAAAAATAAGTTTATTTTTTTTTTTTTAAAATATTTTTTTTTTTAATAAAAATTTTTTTTTTTTTTTTTTTTTCAAAATTGAAATTTATCAAACATAAATCGTGCTTAAACTTAACACACGAAAATATGCAACATCATTTACAATACGCAAATACACATGCATTGAGATCAACTTGCAAAAACTAAGTGAAAGAGTTGAGAAACATATCTCACTAATTAAATAAATTAAACATTATTTGACCATTGCATTATTATACTATCTATGTTTGTATACAGGAAAAACAAAGAAAACAATAATATATCAGTCTGTTTTAAATTTTCACTCCAAGAAATGTTTGTAATGGATCCAAATCTAATATATGCTGCCTGCGGGATTGTAAAGTTTTTCCGAAGTGGCCCGCGAGGTCATTTGGGTTGGCCACCCCTGCTTTAGAGAAAGAGGCCCTCAGGATGGGACTGAAAATCAATGAGAATAAGACCAAATGCATGTCTTGCACTAAATCATGATATAACAATTCCCACTTTAAAACTGAAGAGTAATATTTTGAAGTAGTTGACGGTTTCACTTATTTAGGTTAGGAATTTACTAGAAATTATTGTACTACTGAAATCCTAATGAGAATTACTATGGCTAATAGCTGTCTTAATGAAATACTAAAATATATGAAATCAAATTAAATAAAAAGAAAAACAAAGGTTCTATTGTATAAAAGTCTTAAGATCAGTATTAACTTATGCATGTGAAACTTTGCCCATGTCTCGAACAAATGACATCTTGATAAGTATCTACGAAAGGAAGATTTTAAATTTTATTTTTGGAGGAATTAGAACGTGGCGAAGAAGATCAAATTTAAAGCTCTATCAATAATATAAAGAATCTGACATTGTTAACTTCATCAAAATACAATGAATTAAATGGGCAGGTCACATTGTCTGAATGGACGAAAACTGCACCACTAAAAAAAAGTCTTCAATGCCCAACCAACTGGCACACGAAGAAAGGGCAGGCTAAATTTTTGATGGCCTAGAAAAAGATCTCCTAGTTTTGAGAACTAAGAATTGGAGAACACTAGCAAGAAAAAGGCTGGCCTGGAAAAGGCTTCTTGAGAAGGCCAAGGTTCACCCTGGGCTGCTGAGCCACTGAGGAAGGAAAATATACATTTTTATTTGTTTTGCTTTTTAAAAATAAAAATTCTTATGTCAAAAGGAAATATGGATTCTTTTTTTGGTATCAAGGAAATGTTGCTAGAATAGTGTCTCAATAAAAAATGTAAATTATATCTTGAATAAGGCGTGATTAATTGCAAATAAAAGAAAAAGTAAATTTATCCTTTTATTTACAGGTTGCTTTCATGCCATATCGTGTAAATGGACAGTACATCATGGAAGGTTTAGCTTCCAGTTTCTTATTCACCCTTGGAGGTCTTGGTTTTGTCATTCTGGATCATACTCACAATCCTAATACACCCAAACTGAACAGGATTCTTCTCATTTGTGTTGGGTTCCTTTGCATTTTAGTTTCATTCTTCACTTGTTGGGTGTTCATGAGGATGAAATTACCGTAAGTGTCCATTTTATTTTAATATCCTTTTACCTCTGTAGTAATCCCTTTTTAACTAATCTCCCTTACATAAAACATATCACTAAGAAAGCTCAATGCAACATCTACTTTAATTAGTTGAATAAAAGGTATATTGTTTATGCCATCAGGCAAACCAGGATGGTCCTTTACACATATTAAGTACTTTGATATGTATATTAAAAACAAATTTATATTAGTAATATATTTTCCAGGGTTATTCTTTCCAAAAGAAAGAACACACAATTGGCACAAATGTTTTGTACCTTAAGACAACACAATTAATGTCAAGAAATAAGACCCAAATTCGTAATATTTTTTTTAGATATAACAGAACTGGAACATTAATATTATATTCTGGTTTTGTTATCCTATAGAGAGCAGCATATTTTATCATACTCCACTTTTTTTTCTTTGGTATAAAATTTGTTTTGTATTTTTTTTTTTTTTTTTTTCTTTTTATACTGCATAATGCTAAGTGACCTATCCCTATACATGTTAAAATGAAAAAAAAAGTGTTTTCTTTGATTTCATCCACATCACTGAATCGCTTTCCTTTCAGACTTCTCTTCATTCAGGGAAACAAAAAAGTTCCGGCAGAGCTAGATTGGGTAAATAGCTTCGATGAAGCACAAGAACCATATTGCTGTTTGTCAAAAACTGTCAGTTTATCAAAGCTGTGTGGTCAAGAACATTGTCATGAATGTGCTCCTTGACACATTCGTTTCCTCAGAAACTTAGTTGATGGTCTTTCTACGATCTTTATCAATTACATTTTTGATTTTGGCAATACTTTCTTCATTTCTTCCTGTTGAAGGATGCCCTGGGTGTGGCATGTCTTCAGTTGATATGTTGTCAGATTTGGAATGGGAAAACCACTTGTAGACTTGTGATTTTCTCAACTCATTATCATGAGAGGCTTGCCAAGGATCCAAGCGGTCTCTGCTGCATTTTTCCCTAACAGAAGGCAAAATTTCACACACACTCTTTGTGGTTGGCCTTCCCACTAATTACCAAAGGGTTGAAAAAGGAATGCACACAACCGAGCTCACAGGAGAGCTCCAACTAACAATACAACTCATAATTATAAAGCATGCTTGCACAACTGTTAGGTTCTGGTTATTTTGGGATCCCTTCCCCTTGTATAGACATTATTCTGTGTAAGCAATGTATGTGATTGATTGGTGTTAGTAGATTATTGCAATTCCATTGGCAATTTTTTTGCTAAACAAAATTAATACCTTTTTTCAAAGTGAAAAATTATTACCTGCTGCATATACACAGACATTCTAATTGTGTTTTAAAATTTTTTAATTTTTTAGTGGGAGATTTGTGTTTTATCAGTTGGAAATTTCATTGATATCGATTTAAAATAACTTTCTTTAGGTTAATATCTTGATTTTTTATCTAGAGAAATTCAGCTGGTTATGATTCAAAATTATATCAGATCATTCCTCTGTGCTTTTTGCTACACAATTTTTCTGGCTTCTGTATTTAATCATTGTTTTTATGTTAATACCAATTTCTGGATCTAAGAAGTTTGCTTGTGACTGATAATTCTATACTCAAAGCCAGTTTTTTTTTAAAAAAATTTTACTAGAAAACTAGCAATAAGATAATATATTGTTGCATGGGTTTGCTTTAAATGCCACCTGCTGTTTTTAAAATTTCATACTATGTCAAAAAATTAAATGCTGACAAAAAGGTCCAAATACTAGAAAAACTGAATCACTTGCTTGATTGCCACGAAGCACCAACATCAAATAGTGTAAAATTTAGATGAATTGAACTACCTGAAACTTCTGCAGTTTCCACCAACATGGTTGCAATAATACAAGAGTTCAAATTGATTACTACTTTTTTATAATTTAAAATCATAGCCCAAAAAAGAGTAAAAAGCAAAAATTAAGGCTTTTGGATCCTTAACCAATTAAATAAATCTTTGTACTCATTTTATGAAGCAATACTTATAGTAGACATAAGTTTAAACTAGCTATATTTGATTGTCATTTGTAGTTCTATAATAGTCATTTGAAGAGATTTCTGTGGTTTTCACATTAAAGTGATTTAATTACGAATCATTATGGTTTCTAAGTACCACAATATTGTGGTATCATGATTGATATAGAGCAGCAATTTGGAGTATACAGACTGTTAAATGAAGCCTTTTAAATGAACACAAACTTGTAAAATTGATAAATCATTATTTTTAAGCAATGAAGGGATGTCAAATGACCCAAGAAATAACATTATAAGGGTTACTGTAATATAACCAATTTTATTCCCACTTTGGCAGGAGAGGGTTAGGTTTTAAAAATTTGCAGTTACTACATATTCTGAAATGTATTCCTTTTAGAAGTTTTGATTTATTAATGCACCTTTCTTGAATATGATAAAACTCAACTCTAACCTTAAAAGCTTTCTCATTTCTAGTTTAATTTCAAACCAGTCTTTTACAAATCAGATAGCAGAGTTGATTTTTTCAAACCCAGCTTCATATGCATAAAATTAAATTGTAAACCTTTTGCATTTCTGATAAATTTTTAAACATACTTCTAAAAAGATAAATCAGTTGTGTAAAATCTGATGGAGAAAAAATACAGTATAAAAAATATTTCAAATGTTATATAAAATTACTTTTGATGAGCTTGGCTTTTATCTACTAATAAAAAAAAGTAAATGCCATTTTAAATTATAAGTTTTACAAAGTAAAAAAGCAGTTAACTCAAAGTAATCTTAGTTTTTTTATGTATTAATCTTTAAATATGTGAAAAATGAAACACACTTTTAAAACTTTAATGCAGAATTATACAAATTAAACAGTCTATTTATTTCTCTTTATCTTTAATAAATGTTAAAACATTTATTAATCTGCCATATTTTTCTTTTTTCAGGGGCTACTTGCATTGAGATTTGAAAGATGACTCTGAGCTACTTATATTTTTGTTGTACTTTAATAAAAAAAGAATTAAATGTTTGTTATATATAAGAATTTTTTATACAAAATATAAAAATTTTTTAATACTTTATAGAAATGTATATTTAGCGATTAGTTTTACTACTCTCTCTTTAAATCAGTATCAGGGCATAACGTGGAAAGAATTTAGATATCTGAATGTTTTATCAAAAATGTCATTCTAGATTTCTATTATGAGCTGAAAAATTTAAGAGCCTTTAACAGAATATATATATATATTATATATCTAATGGCAGATTATAAACAGTTATTAATACAGAGTTCATCAATCTACCTAGTACATTCACCGAAAGTAGGTATCTTTTTTTAGTGCAGCACTATATAGGCGGATACCAATCGCTGCAGGTAATTTTGATGCCCAGTTTCCTCCCTAGAGGGAGGCGCCTGAGCTCTGACAATGCAAACCTGTACTAGGATTTAATTTTGCCTAGAGCACCCCCTAGGGATCTTTTACATGTCGTATAATCATACGACGTGGCCGCTGTTGATTTTCTGCATCATGAAAATCCATCAACTTGGGCCGGGGTCGAACCCGCAACCTTGGGTACAGAAGGCCAGCGACAAACCAACCATGCCACCCAACTAACAGAATATATATTATAATAACTTTTATACTTTAACACTATATTTTTTTTGCTTTGAACGTTCTGATTGAGAGTGAACACTTTTAAAGCTTATGTAGAATATATATCTTCAAAGTGTTTTATATGTTTCACAAAAGTTAATCCCAATTAAATTTCAAATGAAATTTATTAAATAAAAACTCGTTTTTATAATATTTACAAAGCAGTATTAACAAAATGAGAAAAATGTTAAGAATAGTTTTGTGTTGCTGGCATATAATTTGGGTCTAAATAATTATAATTCTTTCCAAGGCATTGTGTATATTCACGATCTAAAAATCCTCTACTGCCATATATCTTCTCCAAGTAGTGATTTGCCTTGTGTGGATAGGTTTCATATGTGCTGTAAAAAAATACACAAGAATTAAATAAAACAAACATTTGTAATTGTTTATGTCAAGTAATAATTAAAATTTGACTAACTTTAAAAGGAAACTGCACATGCAAACTGAACAAAAAATATTTAAAGAATTGAATTTGATTTAAAAGAATAAAATGAATAGTACAGATATTGTCTAAATATTAGATTTGCAAATTGATTTTAACATTATTAAAAACTTAAAATCCTATTGATGTTTTGCTTATTCATATAAACTTTAAATTAATACAAAATTCTGCATATTTTGATTAGTATTTCACAAATAACTTTAAAAGCAATGAAATGATCACTGAATAAAAAGTTCTTTATTAAAATATCAACTATATGGCAGTGGTCTTCAAAATTTTTCAACTCGTGAAATCCTTAAAACTATAAGATTTTTCTGGACGACCCCACCCAAAAAAATATATATATATATTTTGTAGCAGGAAATTACTAAAAAGAGAAGCAGTCCGACATCAACTTTTTTCCTCATGGGACCTGTTTTGGGAAACATGGCTTTAGATATTCATGGTCATACAACTCCATGAAAAACAATCTATTTTGAATACATATTTATACTTTTCTTTTCAAATTTTCCTTTTGATTTGTGGAACACAATTTGAAGACCGCTGCTATAAGGGAGTGAATGAAATTTTAGATATAAATTACTCATTAGAATTTTAAACTACGTATTTTACAGTACTATTTTAGTTGCTTGGCTAATAAAATATTTTCCAGGTATTTCAACATCAACATATAATAATCACAGAGTAATCCAGGAGAAATTAGTTTAATCTGAAATAAAAAATCTCACCTTTGAGAACAATCGTCACAAAAATCAATGGATAAAGGGGGTTGACACACAGTACAATGCCACCGAACTCCAATGATGGGATTAGCTTTACAGAGGCAACACTGGAGACAAGATAGGAAATATTAGTTAACCGGTATAAAACATTTTATTTTTGAAAGATATTTTGATCATACTCACCTTGTACCCATAATGTCGGACTAAACTACTGGATCCTTCTAATACTTTATCTTTCAGTACCTTTCTCATATGAATTAATTGATGATATTGTGGATCATTATTTATGCCTTCCTGTAATAATGAAATAATAGTGTTTTGTATCTATTAGCATTTTTTAAAAATTAAATACTATTACATTATGTATTTTTAGAGGAAAATACATTTTTCTTATTATCCATTTGATATAAATACATTATTTCTGGAAAAAGATGCAAAATCAAAAAGTTAAGGTTGCTTTTGACTAATGTAAAGTAATAGGATACAACTCATTTTCACAGATAAAAAAAAATGTTTAGTTTACATTCTGACATCTTTAGAATAGCAACATATTTTGTTTTTTTATTTTTATCCGAATGAATCTATTCTTTTTTACAATGTATATTTTAAAATCCTGTAACTTAATAATTTTAATGAAAAATGGATTAATATTCAGGGATTAAACAAAACTCTGCAGCACAACAGTCCGTGGCTGGCTTAGACTTACTGTGTTTATCTCGGTTTTCATGACCTTGGGCACTGATGTGCATCAGTAGATGTTCTCATCAGGTGGTAAGTCTGACACAAAACCAACAGTGTTAAGTTCCCAAACAAGCTTGGTACATTTATTTACCCACTTAAGGAATGAAAGGCTGAGTCAACCTTGCCCATCCTGGGATTTGAAACCTGCACCTGAGGCATGGAAGCACGATGCACTACTATTCAGCCACTGGGCGGCATTCAGGAATTAGCAGGTTAATTTATATAAACATTGATTATAAACTTTATTTTGAGTATTGGTGATGGACCTTAGTGATTCAACCATTGTTAGATGACTAATAGGTACATCGCTTTCTTAGTTTCCTTATAGTGAAAGTTTACAACCTAGTTTTTATAATATGCTAAAAAAAAATCATTCTACATAATAAATTTTTATAATAATTACAATTATAGGAAACAGAATTTGAAAGTATACTAACCAAAGCATCTAACTGTGCATCCATGTTGTTTTCTTGTGGAAGGTTTTTTTCTGTATTTTTGCCATGCCAATGCTAAAAAATTTTTAGGAAAAGCAAAAATATAATATAAATCAATAATTATAACATTGTTTTTAAAAAACAAAAATGAAAGTACATATTTAAAATATTATATACAAATAGGAGATTTGAGTTTTTTTAGTCAATATTAGATTAATTTTAAAAAACTGAAATTCATTACACACTTTCATAATGGGCTCAATTTATGACATCACATGATAAAGACAAACACATGTTCTCCATTGAATTCAAAACAAACATTAAACTAATTGTACTTGTTGTTCTATTTGTAAAACTCGGATAAAATTTCATATTTGGGTAAAGATGTTTAAATGTTAGGAAAAAAAATTTCTTCAAAAAGATTTTTTTAAATTAAAAAAAAATCATTTTATGTTTATTCTTTTAAATAAAATGTATTTTGTATACATATGTACTTTTTAAGAGAAAGTTTCTGCAAAGAGCAAAACTTGGCAACACCAGAGGGCGTGAACTGATTAGCTGGAAACACTAGATACTTTTTATCGTGTGACTATGATGTCACATGAGTTTCTGAATTGATTGGCTAGAATCACATGGCTTTCACTATCATGTGACTATGACGTCACATGAATTGAACCCATTGCTAACAAAATATTAAGTCTAAAAGCTACATCAAATACAATTGAAAAGACAGTTATAAAAATTACCTTATAACACTAAAAAATAAAGTAGTTCAATTTTTTTTTGGAAGTAATAAACAGAGGTTGTATACCTAATGAAAATGCACTCACTGCACTGATCAATACAAAGACTTTATAAACAAAAAAGTTGTCCCCACAATTTTAGAGAAAAATATTTCCAAAATATAATAAAATCCTACATCAAAATTAATAAATTTACTACCTAATAATCTGATTTTCATTTAAAATGCGAGTTTGAACTATTGCCTTTCTCAAAACTACATATATACACAATATGTGATTGATTGATTGTTTATTAATGTCACATTTCAAAGTTACACGAAGGTTGAGGTTGTTGACAACAAACTTCATTATGAACCACAGTCAGGGAAGAAGGATGATTCCTGAGAAGGAAGCACCTCGCTCTCCACACCACACCAACAAAAACTTTGAACCTTGAGAGATTCAATGTGCTTCTGCATGGTAGGTCTTTAGTGGTACCAAGATTAGATGGTTATTTGGTACGGCCGCAGTTATTCACAACTGCACCAAAAGTATGCATGACAGTATGGTCAAATTTGATTTTTTATTTCAGACTTTTTGGAGTGATTATAAAACAAAGTGAAATTACCTTTTGGAGAAAAACTAAATCGGGTATTTTCCCAAGAGCAATTTCAGAATCTTGAGCCAAAATGGTGTAATTCTTGTGTATTCTGCTTGCTACCTGTATTAGCAATTAATAGAAAATAGCATAAAAGTATATTTTAAGTATTTCATTATGTGTTTGAAAAATTCATTAACATACAATAAAAAAACATAAAATTACAGATGTACTATATTTTAAATTTAACAATGGAACTTAAAACTATAGCAAACTGATAATTAACAATCACACATAAAATCAGAAACTTGCAAAATAAACAGTTTTTTAAATGAATAATGCAACACTTTCAAAAAATATTTTTTTAATAATATGAAACACTCCCATTTTTAAAAAAATATGAACATTGAATTCATATATATAGTATGTATATTCTAAACATGAATGGATACAATTAATTAAAACTATCTTTTTTACGATTGTAATGCATACTTTATTCAGTTCATAAATTTTCATCTAACACATATATGTTTAAAGCTTTATTTATTTAATAAAAACCAAAAACTTTATAAATATAAAAATTTGTTTAAAATAAATCATTTGTATATGGGCACATAATTCAATGATTAAAAACATTTTTTGTACTTTCACAGAAAAGGTAAAATTGTACTTTTCCGTTAACCAGGCGCAAATGTCGCCAATTTAAAACCAAACGCAAGCCTGGTCGTCAAGTGAAGTGAATGAATGACAAAACAGTCAATGGAATAAAAGTTGAAAACCTTCTCCTATAAACAAATATTAATTAATAGTATACATTAAATATTAATAAGATTGCACCACCAATGTACTCTGTCACAAAAAGACAATTTTATTTCATGATTCTGATCACATGTTACATTCTTTGCTAATATACCTTTCTCTTGAAAAAAAAGAGACTGCATCTTCTTCAGTTCTGGCTAAATCTCAAATATTCACATCATTTTTTAAAACAAAAATTAAGATGAAAGAAAGAAAGGAAAATGTATTTTGTTTTAAATGAATTCAGAGAATAGAGCACATGGCCCCAAACGAACATTCCCCTTATGGTTGTAAGGAATTTGGCGGAATTCTACATTATTTGGGAGACTTTTCGCTAGGGCCTGGCTAATGGAAAAGTACCAACATTTTTTGTTGAAACATAACTATGTATATCCAAATTAAAACATTTTTATACACACAGTATAAATCATGACTGCATTAAAACCGTTTACTGTATTTTCATCCTAATATCTATTACATGATAAAATATATAAACTGAGGAAAAAATTCTAGTATTTGGAAATCACAAAACAAAATTCAAGTATTAGATACATACAAAACAGATTTTAAAACATTTTTAAATCTCTTTAATTTGATCCAGTTAAATTAGAATATGATAATTCACCTGTTAAGTTTAAAAATACTTCATATTTGACACACAAATTTTACTTCGATTTATAAAAAATTTAAGATAAATGTAGTGGAAAAACGGAGAATATTAGAGCCCCCTGCAAAGTCAGGTTTTGTGACCCAAGACAGATCTCACGTACTTGGAATCAGTGAAGCTTTGCCCCTCCTACTGCAAAGTGGGGCTGTATGTTACACCATTGGATAAGCGTCATTTTAAAAACAAGTTACATTATTAAATTTTAGCAGGTACCTTAAAGAAAACAAATGTAGAGGTAGAGATCATTCCTTTTATGGAAATATTTAATTAAAAAAAGATAGTACATGGATACCTATTATGTAATTGCATAGTTCCATATACCGCAAAGAAGAAATAAATTTATGCCTTATGTCATATTACTGGGTCAGTCCATAAATTTGTGCGCACTTTTTGGTAAATTTTTAAATATAAAAAAACACAATTTAACATTTTAATCAATTATATATTTTCCTCCATTATCTACTATGTCTCGCCATCTTACAAGCAGCTTTTTTATGAGATTGCTGTACAAAGACTTTGGTTTTGATGCAGAAAAACTTGAAAGTTCATTGTGTACATCCTGTTTAGAATTTAATTTTTTTCCCAGTAAAAAATTTTGTAAGGCACGAAATAAGTGAAAATCACTTGGAGCAATATCTGGGGAGTAAGCAGGACATGGCAAAAGCTCCCAATCATTAATTTTTTGCAGCGTTGTTTGAGCCGTTTCAGTGTTATCATGATGAAACAACACTTTCTTGATTTTCACCAATCATGGGCGTTTTTTGATCAATTCTGAGTTTAGACGGCAAAGTTGTTCACTATAAACTTCTGAATTAATCGTTTGATTTGGTTCTAACAGTTCAAAATAAATTACACCAAACACTCAAAAGAATCTTTTTGGGATATAAAAACACCTTTGCTGTTGGAATCGGCTGCTTATCTCTATCTGTCCACTTTCTTTTTCTTGTGACGTTATGATAAATAATCCATTTTTCGTCACCTGTTACTAAACGATCTAAAAATGGCTTTCTTTCGAAGTGTGATAAAAGGGAAGTGCAGACGTTTATTCGCTGTTGACAATTGGCTTTGGATAGCTCATGTGGTACCCACTTTCCAAGCTTGGATACTTTCCCAATCTTCTTCAAATGACGAAAGACTGTTCCATAAGATGAATTCATCCTTTCTGCAATCTGATCCACTGTTAATTGTGGCTCTGACTCCACAAGATTTCAAAGAATGTCATCATCAAAATTGACAGGACATCCTGAACGGGGTTCATCATCAATGCTGCTTTTTCCAACTTTAAATTTTTTAAACCATTTCTGGGAAGTCCTTACACTAATAGTGTGTTCACCATGTACACTATTAATTTTTATCACTGCAGACCTGGCAGATTCACCACACGGAAATAAAAAATGTAGCACAGCATGTTTGTACTGATTATCTATATTCATCTTCTATGGGCACTAAAATGCGTTCGATATTTACAAAAGTTGGTGATGAACTGAATTATATGTTAATCAAACAATGACAAGTTTCAACAGGTTAAAAATTGTATTGTTTTAGTAAATGCATCACAGTGAATTCCACTCATACTCTTAATGCACACAAACTTATGGACTGACCCAATATTTAGCAAATAGAAAATAGAACTCCAAAAGCTTATTTTCATATTCCTTTTGAACTGAAGTAATTCAAATTAATTTCTTATGTTCCAATTTAAAATGTGTGAATACCTCAAAAGCAGACTTTGTTCCCAAGCTATTTGCAATCTTTTCCCATCTGTTTACCTCAACATCTTCTGGTGGAAACTGAATAAGAAATTCCTTCAATTTTTTCTGTTCTTCGTTGCTCCATGAGGTATTACTTTCAGCAGATTTATTTTCAGTACTTAATTTAGCCCTGGCATCTACAATGAAAAAAGATGTAATATAGAAATAAACATAAATATCACATAAAATTATTTAATAAAACTTGAATATGATTGAAACGGGAGGAAACCGTACAATACAAGAAAAAAGTTGCAAAGTGTATCAATAGATAGCACTGTAAGCAGCATGATGAAAAGGGATTCATTTACAAGTGGCCTTTTGAATCAAATTACGATGGCTTAAGGCATGAGTTGCATAAGTCAACTGTACTGTCCAATGCGCACAACTGTTTTGGCTTTTTGGTGGAAAAGAAAGACTTCAAAGTCAAACAGTTGTTGCACTAATAGTTAAAAACCATCCACCACAGCAAAGTCGTACCACATAGGATGAGAAAAATTGGTTTTTAACTGTCCAGGGGCAAAAACTTCATAAAAAGTAACAATGAAAACACCAATGAATTTTTTTTTCTTATGTCATACTATTTCCCCCTTCTTCAAGTATATTCATTTCAAATTTGAAATCATTCTGAGCAGTGGTTTTTTATACAGAATTTTGAAAGTGAAACTTTAATTAAAATCACCCTGTATATTAAAAAATGGTTATAAATTAAAAAAAAATAATAACTTCTGAAATTGCTGATATTTTGAAACATTAATGAGAAGCAGTTTTACATGAGGCATTAAATATATACATATACCATTGTGATTAAAAATTATCCAGCATTCTTTTATTTTAAAAAATAAATCTATTAGATATACCACAAAAACTTTTATCGGACATTTAAATGACTTCTGTAAACATGTGAAAACACTCAGAAATTTATTTCATTTTGTGGTCTAAAAAAAAAGTTTTCAATGAGAGAAGAATTTTCAATTTGTTGACTTTTGAAAGTGTTCAATGTAAATGAACAAGGAAGATGCATTAAACTTCATTTTCACAAAGGAATTTCTGCTAGAGACACATTTAAAATACTGCAAAAAGCTTTACAAGATTAGGGCCGCTTTTCCACTTTTGCACCCTAGGCACATGCCTAGGGCACAAAAGATTTGGGGTGCAAAAGAAATGGAGGGTGGAAAAAAGAGAACAAATCAAAATTACGGAAATGTACCACCACCTAGCGAATCATGAGAGAAAAATTTCTACCTTCAAAGGAGTGAAGACTGAAATGAGATCTACAGTGGAAAAAGAAAAGCATAACAGTTTGATGTTGCTGTGCACTCAAAATGATATTGCAATGGAAATTAATTACAATGATTTACTTAATGATTTGGCAAGGATCAAAGCTTGAAGAAAACCTTTGTTGTACAAGTACAATGACAGTGACTCAACAAAGAATAAAGATGTCTAAAGGTAAAAGATAGTACAGCAATAAGCAATGGAACAAGATGATAATTAACAAGTTGAAAACAGTTCATACAATAATGTATACTCTATACCAGAGGTCGCCAAAGTGGTGGTCCACGAGAAAATTTCGCTGATCCCCAGAAAAATGTGGAATATACTCACTC
>BMAV01000401.1:321139-381681 GCA_019973955.1 Trichonephila inaurata madagascariensis
CCCCCCCCCCCTTGAAAAATTCCTGTGTGCGCTACTGGGGAGGAATGAAAGCAGAACCAGACTTCCATAATAACAATTATTTATTTACATACAAACACTAACCACCAACAATTAATCTCAAAGTGAATGTCGAAGGAGTAGCAGGGAGAAAGCAATGATTAACAAGCAAATATGCGCTAGTAACTTATCTAACTCAACCTAATCTATCGTTGATTCCTAACTTTAAATCTACTAATCCAACACAGTGGCCAAACACCACTTTTAATCTTTACATGTGAAAATCAACTTTATTCAATCTCACCTGCACAGCGAATGTAACAGCTTCTCTATCTCCTCTTTTCCTATAATTACAAAACTATAAGCACACAAACTTTAAAAACATACCAATTTTCAGAAGTGTCAAAAATTTTGGCTACCACTGCATATCTTAAAAATAAAATCTAGTTGAAATAGTTCTCCAATCTTTTCAGCTTAGAAAGCAGTAACCAAATATGAAGAAAATAAAAAAAGATTACATTTTGTGGATCCCATTTGAATCTATGTAAATTACATATGCCCCATTACAACTACAGATAAAACAGAGAAAAAATGGATGCTTATTATTTTAAGAATTTTCCACCCTTACCCATCAAATTTTAAAATCATTTTAAAAGTGCTCCTGATAGTTGAAAGAGTAATAGGTGGCCCCCCCCCCCCACACACACACTGTTGTAGACATTTAACTTTCAGGCTTTTCAAAGCAAAGTAGATCTCCCAACGTTTTTAACTGATTTATTTCACATAGCTGCTAGTCACTTAAATTATCCCACGTAGGAAGCTTGTGCTGGGCCCTACGACCAGCAAGAGAGGTTCTGACTCAACATCTAGTTCATAAGTGAGATTTATATTTTTCAGAACAATTTTCAGTAAAATGGTCTGTAAAAATACCTAAAATCCAATCTGCATGCATACAACTATTGTATATAAAATGAAAAAAAAAAAAAAAAAATGGTGCGCGGAACGCCACGCGATAGAAGTGGCGACGTTGGAACATTGATTATTTGCTCTAATATTCCTTTTTCATTCACTACAATTTTACTATTGTGTTGTTTCTAATGCCACTGGTCGACGGTGTCAGGTTGAGACCCGAGAAATTTATTGTGGCAAAGGACTAGTTTTTATGTCTGTTGTTAGCTACAATTTTAAGTGCCATGCAGGTGACAATACTTATCGGCTCAGTTTCATCTCAATTCTGACTGATGACACCCTATGGGTGGTCAGGGAGCCTTCCACCTCTCTTCCACTTTCACCAATCTCTCGAGAGGGCTTGAGACTCGACGATTATTTAGAGTGCCCCACACCCCGCAGACACTATACGAGTTGTGACAGAAAAAAAAAAAAAAAAAACGAGACTGGTCCAATGAATCATTGTACTTACAGAATCAATTCTCCGTGACATCATCACCTTCAAAGTAGTTCCCTTCAGCATTCACACACTTCTGCATTCATGTGCTGCCAATGCTGGTAACAGTTCTGGAACGAGGTTTTTTGGAAGTCCGTTTAAGAGATTTTTCGCTTTTGCTTGAACCTATTCAACTGAGATAGAATGGGTTCCCTTTCAGCCAGATTTGACTGTAGGAAATTAAAAAAAAAAAAAAAATGGTGCGTGGAACGCCACGTGATAGAACTGAAACTTCTTTGGCGACGTGGGAACATTGATTATTTGCTCTAATATTCCAAGCTGACAGTGCACATGTCTCAATCGCCTAATTTGCATGAAAAGTATTCGTGGTGTGAATTGAGTCTTTCTGATACTAAATCCAAAGTAGGAAGATATGCTGGAATTTCTGGGTACACAAAACTATTATATTTTGTTAAATTTGGTATACTTTTCCTACTTAAACTTTGTCGGCAATTGTAACATTCTTTAATGTCTTCTAAATTAATTTCCAGTAAAATATTTTTCTGCTCAGCAAAAAAAAAAATTAAATATAAAACAGGCGTTGGCAAATCATCTCTAAACCATAATTTATAACAAATCGAACACCCGTGACCGAAAGGATTATCAACGAATTGCTTTTGAAAATCTTTGTGAGCATTTTTATGGGCGAGTGAATTTTCCGGCGCACTGTTCAGCTACATGAGGGCTTTTGGCGACGGACTTCGTAATTTTGAACCATGGTCAAGTGACGAGGACGTCACCTGAGCTGGCACTCCCCCATCTCCTAACTACCACATCACACCAACGGGAGGACGTTTCAGCTTTCAACAGATTTAACGTGCATCACTCCCCTACACGGTGGGTCTTAAGTGGTACTCGGCTCGAACTCATGATACGCCAGCCACGATCTGATACTTTAACCACTAGGCTACCGTGGCCACGCATTTTTATGGAAATCATAGTCTTTGTAACGTAAGATAGAATTTATTATCGATTCACATGTATCAGTTCCAACACGCACTAGACTTGTTGAGGGTTCTGTAGTTGACGGCACAAGGTGGTTCACAAAGTCCGTATTAATTTGTGCTGTCATAAGAACAGTCTCAATAGCATTCACATCCTTTAAACTCAGCATTAACAGAGTATTTTGCAATGTTTTTTTCCATGCTCGATATGCTCTTATGGGCACTTGATGAATTTGCACTATTTTTCGGGTTTGTCATTAAACTTGGCATTAAGAGAGTATTTTGCAATGTTTTGTTTCGTGCTTGATATTCTCTCATGTACTCTGATCGAGATTTGGCAGTAGCACTAGATGAATTTGCATTATTTTTGTTTTTTTTGTCACTTTTTCGACGGGACTTGCTGCTAGTTTTTTTTTTCTTTCACGAAACTTTTTCCTCTTTGTGCATTTGATTTAGGCATTCTGACTAGAATTAATAATTCAACAAAAATGAAAATTAAAGAAATAAATTAGCCACCGAACACATCGCCATGTATAGCCAACAATCTAAAGAAAATTTCAAAAAGGAACGCTTTTGCTGCGAGAGCTATTTTGTCTACACCGTAATGCTCACATTGCAACTGATACGACCTCCGATAATGTTCCAGGGTCTGGGGAAAAAGGACCCCTTTTCGGAAGGTGGGCAAGTTGACCAGTCTTAGACGTGATTAATTATTCAACTTTTTCACCGATATGACACAAGTCACGCGGTGTCCCCGCTCCCCCTTTTCCTCCTCTGGCTCTCTCCTTACCATGGCGACGATTCGGGGGGAAAACTACTTCCGTTTGCTTTTTCACTGTTACGCAAAACTGGGCAATTTTCTCATTCACTCTTGAGCCCAAAAAATTTCACTTCAAAAAATGTATATACACTCCATTGTATATGTTATTGTCCAATCAATATGTAGTTTTTTGTAGCTTATATCAATACTTAGTATCAATTGTAGCTTATTTTTTTTTCGATTTTAAGCTGCAGAGAAAGTGTACTGCAATTTATATAAATGAAGAGAAAAAGTACTAGGAATAAAAGTACTAGAAACTATCTTTTGAATAATATAATTGAATACTGGTAAAAAACTTAGTTAAAAATTATAAGAAAAAGTAGTGTATGAATAGAAAATTTTCACTCATGAACAATTCACGCAAATTAGTACTGAAGTAATAAATATATATCAAATATTCTCAACATTTAGTAAAACAAGCAAATAAAGAGACAAGTGTTTCTGGTTTAAAACTTTCAGAATGCCTGATAAAGAAATCGAAAATTGACTATCTAATTTTTTTTTCCTTTCGTATTTCATTTCCTTTTAGCAATTTCCCTGAGAAACACAATTAAGAAATATTATGAAAAACGAATGAGGGAAAAACGTATAATACTTACTGATTTTACGTATAGTATCCAATATTTAAGAATTGAAGTTTCAATCAAAGCAACTAATATATGCAACCAAAAAATGAGTCAGTCTGTAAAGCCAGAATGGTCAATGCAGATCAACCCATTATTTAGTTCAGAACTTTGAAATTCTTTTTCACCTAAATAAAAGATAAATATTAATGCAGAAGAGGAAAACAGTACCTTATTTTGTAAAATATATAGTTAAAAAATTTGTGTATCCTCTATTTATGTGACTTGATAGATTAATTCATATATGATTCTTTTACACAAAGAAATAGTATATTTACACGAAGTAGTACAGTAGAGTCTCAAAAACTCGACAATCAGGCCACACTCTTGCAGGTCGAAGATCCAGAACAATACTGCGCAAGACATTATGTTTGATGCAGAAATTATTGCTGCAGAGTCACAGTTAATTAAAATATGAGGGAAATGATGAAGACATTAATGTTGAGGACACTGCACTAATTTCAAAAATATCACATAATGAGGGACTAAAGGCAGTTGAAACTACTTTTCAGTATTTTGAACAAGGTGTGTCGATAACGGACTTAATGTTCCTTCATCGTCTTCATGATGAAGCAGCAGAACACAGAGTGCAGTATGGAAAACAACAGGACATGATGCATTTCTTTACAAACAATAGCCAGATTTGCAAAGAATACTATTTAATTTTCATTACAGACAGCTTTATGCCTTCAGGTATACCTGATCAGGTAAATTACTGTATACTACACATTTATTAATTTGCATGTAGTAAATGCTTCATAAACTACACACTTTTCTTTTGTTTAAGGGTATTTGGGCCGTTTATTTTCTATTGTATTCTCAAGCAAACACACTCATAATTATTCTTTCTTAATCCCGTTTTAAATAACCTGGCATTTTTACAAACTTGGCTACCCTTTGGTCCAAATTAGGCAGAATTTTTGGGACTCTACTGTATTAAACTATGTAAATATAACATAAAAAGAGCATATTTACAAATACATGATATAAAATATACAGAAGTACATTACCTACATTGAGAGCAACAATAAAAGCCTCCATGTTCATATACTTTTTACGACAAGTATTAACAGGATGAGTGCATGCACACACACAAAAAATATTTGTATAACTTTTCAATTTAGCACCCTCATAAATTCCCTTGAATTTAACATTACATGTTACAAAAAAAATGAGATAAATATTATTTAGACCTAATGTTTGGTTAACAGAACTGTAACTAAATATATTTTGCCATATTTTAGAATTAATTAGGGGAGGTGATTAATCAGCAAATGCAATTTATAATAAAATGCAATCAAAGCTAAAAAATAATATTTAAAATTTTTTTTAATTCTAATGCCCTGAATGCTTTTTTACATTTAAATGCAAAAAATGGAACATGCCAAATGAAATTTCACAACCAATGTTTTAAAATTTGCAGAAAGCTAGATAAATAGAATCCACAGGCAAGCTGTAGTTAGCCCATCATTGTATTACACTGCTGCATGACAAGACAGAATAAATCTGTTAAGATAGTGAACTCACAGTTATGGCTTTCTAAAGGAATATACAAGTACAGGGAAAAAAAAAAAAAAAAAGACATTTAAAAATGGAATTTTCGTCTTGTTTTACTTTTATTATAATGAAATTCTGGGAGAGTTAATAGTGAACACAATTGTGATCTCTTTTATATGAAAGATAACATATATACATATTAATTTTGATCACTCGAGTATTTTTTTGATTAGATAAATCGATCCTTAAATTTGTAAACGAAACAAAAAACAATTTTTTTAACAATAGAATCATGTTCTTAATACATATTTTAGCTCTAATTAAAGTTTCCATTCTACATTGTGAACACTTAGATTTTGCATTACACAATGTGCAACTTTCTATTATTAGTTTGAGTTCTTCCATTTACAAAGGACTTACTGTCCTCCTACAGAAAGTTGTATTGATATAAACAATCTGAGAGAGGGGAAAAACCTTAGTATAAAATTTTAATTTGTGGATGAATAATTTTTTTTATAGAGATATATTAAAAAAATGTAAATAAAAAGGCAAGAGACAAAAAAAATTAGATGAAAAGTTTTCATTCATTATACGTTGTAAATATTGAACACACTTTAAACAGAAAGTGTTGAGAAACTTTTAAAACGTCAAATCCAGCCTAATCAATAATATTCAGTTGCTGAAAATACTATTGTGAATGAAATATGCCACCTGGTGCACCACTTTCTTCTTCAGTATTAAAAGCATATCTTCAGAGGCTTGGTTAGACTAAACCTACTAAACACACAACACTCTATTATTCTAATATATTAACTCCAATTATAACCATGAATAACATATGCAATTGCATGAGAAATAATTTTACACCTTATAATTTTGATTTATTACCAACCGATAGACACCTTTTACACACTTCACGTTACTTTAATTCTAAACAACGCTCGGCAATTATAGCTCTTCAAAAATGTACATTTTCTTCCTTTAGTATTGGATAATCAATGGCAATCATATAAAGGAAAATGCTTAATTCTAGTTTTGAAAAGTAAATATCTGAAATGTAATAGTTATCTGGTTCACTATAGCTTTAAATACTTGGAAAATTATACAGTAAAATAATCCTTTTGTCAAGAAAAGGGTATACTCCTATTTTTTTCTGTTTTTGCAAATACTATTTTTCATAACATTGTATTTCAAATAATAAGAATATCTTAACATGTTTAAGAAATTCAACAATTTCTCTGTAATCTTTTAAAGTACATTGAAAGAGCTTACCTAAATCTCACTAAATTAAAGCATAACAACTCAGTGGTGCAACAGCCCATGAGGGCCAAGGACTACTGTGCCCAACTCAGTATTTGCGACCTAAGGTCCCGAGGTGCATAAGCAGGTGTTCCAGTCAGTCTGACGCGAAAACCTCCAGTGTTAAGTTCTCAAGCAAGCCTGGAACTCATTTTATCGACCCACTGAAGGGATGAAAGGTTGAGTCAACCTTGCCCAGCCCAGGGGTTTGAACCTCGAACCTGTGTGGTGTGGAAGCATGATGCACTAACCACCAAGCCTCAAATTAAAGCATGTTGTACATAAATCCTAACAAAACTGAGTTTTCTTAAATCAACAATATGCCTTTTCCATCACTGATTATTATGCAACTATAAATACATTCAACCTAATATTTTTAAAATAAAATCTTTAAATTTTGCATTTTTCAGGCAATTTAAAAGAAGCAAAAAGGTTAGCAGTAAATTATAAAAGCAAGATGAATGTAATTTAAGAATATTAAATCTGGTGTTATTAAAATCTTTTAGGAAGGGAGGGGGGATTCATTTATAACTTTCAGATTAAACTTATATATATTTTTTCTCTTTAAATAAGTTAAAAGCAATTTCGTCCCACCTAAAATGTTTCAAGCTATTTTATTAAAAGTAAAAAACTTGAATACATCACCAAACCTTAATTTCCATTAACAATTTAAGAGGAAGAAAACTTTTGTGTGAAATACCTCTTTAAAAAGTTTACACTTAATTATTAATTCTTTTAAGAAAAAAAAAAAAACATTTTTTCTCCCGTCACATAAAATGATTTAGACAAATTTTAAAAATCAGCAATTCTTAATCGAGTCCTCTAGTGTCAAAAAATTCACATATTTACAAGGATTGTCTAATAAATAACTGACAGCAAATCTTATGATTAGTAGTAATAAATAATGAAGCCCAGCGACTGATTGGTTACGGCATCCCACTTCCACTCTACACACAGGTCCAAGGTTTAAACCCCAGGCTGGGCAAGGCTGACTTTTCATTTCATCCCTGCAGTGGATCGATAAATGAGTACCAAAACACTAGGTTATAAATAATAATAAAGGAAAAAAAAAAAAAAAGCCAAGCAGATATTATGTTTAAAAGTTCCCCACCGAACACACAGAGTAGTGTATACTATTGAGTATATGGGCAGCAAATTATATCTTTAAAAAAACCACCATACACCACAATTACTCCTTTAGTCAAAAGGCGGCAGTCAGTTGAACCGGCTTCTGTGATTGCAAGTCATGTGCATTTATTAGTTTCGGGTTATTGTTTGTACGAGTATTTGACAACTAATGGTATGTACTGTCTACTTTTAAGGGTTTTAGATGAAGCCTACATTTGTGTAAGGGCCCAGGGCCTCAATTGTCCCTGAACAATGTACTAAAATTTAGAAGGAAATTCTACCAATCAAAATCTATCAATTTGCTTTTTTTGATACTAGAATGTAAGCAAGAGAGGTTTGGTCATGGATGAAAGAAAATCGAAACTATCCCATAACTCGGTAAAAAATGCATAAAAAATATTTTTTTTTGTGTGTGTTTGATAGAAAGATTAATATAGTATTTAAATGAAAGCCCAAAATGATTTGATCAATTTTGCTTTGGTTCCATACCGTGTTTTTGCACTATTCTCATGTTGCAACCTGTATGAAATACTTGTCATGCGCATGCAGCTCAGCAGGAAAAAAGGTTGCGTACCTCTGGTGTTAAGTCATCTTCACTGTTTACCTACAGCACCAGGTCATTTCCCTCCAGAACTTTATTGCCCTCCTTTATTTTTTAAAATTAAAAACTGTTCATTTAAAAACACAAGCTAGTTAAGAAACCTTTTCTATGATATATGCTCGAAGTTCAAAATAAACATTCAGAAAGGCTATGTATTTTGTTATAGTTAAAGAATAAATAATTACCTTAAATTAAATAATTACAATTACAAGTTAACAACAACAAGATTAAATAATTACAAGTGGACAAGAGAAATAATTCACCACAAAAATTTGATGCAAAGTATCAGTTCTTTAAGGAAATCAATTCTTCGAATCAACAGAATACAATTTTGCAGAAGAGTTATTAAATTAAAAAACAATGTGAAAGGCAGAGAAAAAATACATGCAAATTTGAATATTATTCAAAATAAACTATATTAATAGCTATGGTACAATATCAATACACCTTATGATATAATGTACCACAATAGTAAAACCGATAATTTTTTTGTTAAAATAATTTAAATATAGTTCAAGATTATTCTTTAGTTGTTGTGTCCAAAATGATGGGGCGTTAATGCCTAAAGAGTTTATGTTAAATCAATCCTTAACTGAAGGCATTGAAAATGAATTCTTTGAGTTTACCTCTTTGTGACGAAATGTTAATTAAAATCTTTGTGATCTAGGTGAATGTAAGGCTTTTTTACGTGTGTATGGAACCAAGCCTTTATTAAATTTATTTAAATATTAATAAAAGAATATTAAACTTTCTTTTCATGAATATTAAGATTACGTAAGGAAAAAGCATACAGAAGTAAAAAATGAAAAAGTTAACTTGCACTTTAAATTTTCTTTGCTGAAGAATCAGGCATAATTAAGGAAGATAATATTCAATCAGTAGTGCACACAAGAATTTTTCGGGGGAGGGGGGAAGAGGGTGTCCAGGGTTGAAAGTCCACCATTCTTGTATCGTGCTCTTTTTGATTTTTTCCATTTTCGGGAACAAAACCCCGTAAAAACTAATTATTGAGTAAATAATTAGCATTAATTAATAAAATTAATCATTTGTAACAAATACTTAATTAAATTTTACATACCATACACCTAGAATTACAATCAACCCGAAAAAAAAAAAAAAAAAACCAAGGGCGGGGGGGGGTTGGACCCCTTGTGTGTGCCAAAAGAACTTCTCTGGATGGAAAGATTACAATAAAAATTATATTTTTATATAACTACCATAAACCTTTGTTAAATATGTCAACGAATGATAGTAAAAAATAAAAATCTTCCTTTCCCTCAAATTCAATATACAAGTTTATTTCAAACAAAATTCCTAAAATTATGTTTTACACAAGATGTCATGAGTTTTATGTCCCTTTTCTAGAATGTGTGCAAGTATTTTTGTGAGGAAATTCAGTGAAAAGCACAATTAAAGTACTTCAACAATAGTAGAAATATTTTACCCAGTTAATTACCAAATAAATTTCTTAGGTTTGATGGGACAGAATTTCCAAAGCCTTGAGAATTAACTTTTTTATACACATATTATATAACTAAGACACAGCAGATATGTTCTAGGTTGTACCAAACAGGTTACATAGATACTTGACTTAAAAATAACTAAATTGGTAGTATGTACCAGATATATAAGATACGTACTTCTAGCTAAGAATTACCCTTCCTCCTAGTCATAAGCTATAAAAATTTTTTTTTCATTGGATAACTTTAAATGAACATTACAAGAAACAAACAGATATTACCCCCTATAAAAATGGTTTCCCCAAAACTTGAAAAGCACACAATGACTTTTAGAATTACCAGCCAAAAGTTATATTAATTATTGGAGCTAAATGTAATACAAATAGCAACATCTATCTCAATTTTTTAGTGTGTTGTATAAGTATGATCACAATATTCCAGCCATGTTATACGAATCTGTTTTATATGAATTAATGATGGGGCACTGTACGAAATAAGGTATGTATGCCATTATCTGCATATAGGCAAAGTCCTAACAACACAGCAAAGAGTAATCAAAGTTTGATCGAGTTGCATATGCACATATTTAATGATGGAATATGCAAATTGTTAATTTTTTTGAGGCCAATGATTGACGAGCAGCAGCTTCAGCACATTGTAACAAAGCATCCTGATGGTATACAAAACACAACATTCCAATGCTAAGGCATAAGTTCTGCTCAAATGTGGAAAAATAACCCATGTAGACTATGCTAATGCCTTGTAGATTGATTTATGAATGCAATCTTTTGAGAGAGGATGTGCAATTGAACTAAAGGAAACAAGATGATCAATCATAGGACTGCATGAAATTTGGGTCAGAGTGATGCCACAATTTGACATAAATTGATGGACCACGGCAGTATAGAGCACTAAGTCAAGTGAGAGTGATAACAAAATGATAATCATATCAGTGCTTGCAGCGCAATGTGTCTTTATTGATGATGTAATTCGAAACCAGTGATGAAACTGATCATCAATATGGCACTCAGTAGGCAGTAATTGAGGCTATTGTTCCTTCATAGTTGCACACTGACAATCATAGTCAACCATAAATACAAATGTTTTCAGCAACTCATCCCACACTTTGAATGAACTCAATTCATGCATAACTACAATCATGCGTTTCCAGCTAATCAGCTCATATTATTCATGTGATGTCATAAGACAAATGCAAGCGTTTTCAGCCAACCAGAAAAGTGCTATGCTGTTGCCAAATTTTGCTTTTTGCAGACGCTATCTTTTAAAAAGTACTCACTTGTTAGCAAAAATAATGCACATAAGTAAACAAAATGCACTTGATTTAGAAGTACATTTTTTTATTATTTTGAAAATTTCTTTGAGAAAATCAATACTTGAACATCTTTACTTAAATAACAAATTTAAATTTTATTAGTAGAAAAACTAGTGCAAGTATTATGTCAGTTTTGAATCTAATGGAGAACATGTGATTGCATTCATCTTATGACAGTCATGAACTTAGCCCTGGTGATACTTCTAGAATAGGGATGGTGATCCAAGATCAATTTCTCGAGCCAAAAAAATCTATTTTTTAAACCGATATGTAGCACTGAATCGATATTTCCTCCTAGAAAATCGACTTTTTCTGTTTTGGTAAAAACCATGAAACTATTTACAATTAGTTGAATGCCCGTGCTTAAACGAAGAATTTAAACACTAGTTATCGCAGGCAGTTGTGCACTTGAAGTATGATCCTGCAAGGACAGAAAAACTATCCTCACGTTCACTCAATAGCCATGATATATATATATCGTGGGATCATCTGTTCCTTCCGAGCACCTTTTTTCGATTGCCAGCAACATCGCAAGTCATGAGCGGAACTGCTTGGATCCTTATACTTTGGTTTTTAAAAAGCTAAGATATTAAGTATTGGGAACTGTAAGCTATATTATCTATTTTCTAAACTTTTTAATGTAACAAATACATTTAGAAAATAAATGTCTCCTTTTGTACCTGATACTTTGATACAGTAATAAAAATAATTGTAATTGTCGAATTCCCTGATAAGAGATGGTTTATTATCGTTTCTTTCTTGTTTTTCATAAAATGGATTTATATTTACATAGTAAAAGCACACTAGAAAAAAAAAAAAAAAAAAAATCGATCTTTTAAACCTCGATATTTTTGTGAATTGATTCATCAGGTTACGATTCCAATCGATCTTTTTGGGAAAAAATCGCCATCCCTACTCTAGAAATGTTTAAGACAGAAATGGGACACATACCTAAATTAAAATGATCATGGGCGCTTTTTCCTAGAAGATCGGGAGAAAAAGATAGACCATAAGAATATTAACAAATCAAGAATATTCCCACGAAATCGGGGAGGTGTGACGTGGCCCCAAGCACTAGTGTTCTAACAAAGCAGAGCACCGGCGAGTCGAAGAGGTAGGAAGGGAACAGGATGGCCGAAGGCAATTGATCAGTAGGGTGACAGTTTACCCCATGAACCTAGTCTAGATGATGCAGTGCAATGAAGCTAAGTGTGATGTTTCTGAGTATGAATAGTGAATCTTGTTGTGTTATGGGAAGGGCGGGTTTCTCCACTTCGTGGAAGAGTATGCATATTTAATTTTAGGATGAGGATAAGTAAACAATGTTTGTGCTCTAATAATTGGATTGTCATGAGATTCAATAGAATTAAATACATTTCTAGAAAATTTAGTGAAGTAATTAGAAATCGGCTCCATGTGCAGATAATTGTGTATCACGTCGCTACGAACATACCAAGGTGCATTCGTGATGACACAAAGTATTTTGTTTTAAATTCTTTTCATGTGAGTGGCGGCGGCTGCCCCCCAAACGGGAGAAGCATAAGTGATAACTGGGCGCAAAATCTGCTTGTAAGGAATTACTTTATTTTCTAGGGATAGAGGAGACCTTCTTCCTGACCACTGTCGGCAACAAAGCAAACAATTACACAGGACATAAGGTAACTTTTAGTCATTGCCCAGTGAAAACTAACAATGAATTTTTTTTTGCACTCCAAGTTTTGGATGTTTTCTTGAATACAAAGCAAAATTATAATTTAGTATAAGTACCTAGGTCATTTTAGTAAATGAGAAGTGAGGGTATTAGCTTTCATCACATCAAGCGAAGTTTAGCCAAAATTATCATAATCCACTGAAATATTTAGAAGAATGCATATTATGTCTGTGACAAATGATTGAATGACACACATGTGTTTAATAAAGTATAGAATGGTTAAAAAGATTTCAAAAATTATATGTTTGTGATGCCCTGAGATTGATTGTGATAAGATTATGTTGAGTTTGATCAAAATAGCAGATTGATTTTACTCAGATGCAATGTTGAAAATGTAAAAACATATGAAAGATGTTTTTTTTACATATTGTAACTTTAGACAATTAGATCATTCAAGTTGGTTGATAGTTTTATATAGTCACAGAAAGCCTTTCTGAAATATCTTTCCAAAACCAGCGAATTGCTTTTCGTATGAAATAAAATTAACGAAATATTTTTTTTGAAACATTCCACGTATGTGTAAAATTAACTACTATCCTCCTTCTATATATTATTGCAATAGTTCTTGACAAGGAAAATAGAAAATGAATTATGGTTAAAAGTAGCACACTTGAAGAGTTTTGACATTCAGCTCATTTTTAAGCAAACTGAATTTGGAAATCAAGCAAACAACAGTTTTTAGTTTATGATACCATTTGCAAAAATGACAGAAATCAAAAAACTTATTAAAAAAAAAAAACTTGCAAGTAATGTATTTTATAAAAGTTAAAATGAACTCCTTAAATTCTATGTATACAAAAATAGTACCTGTTGGCAATGGTTTTAAAATTGAGTTAAAGAGCAGCTTACAAATTTGAAGTCATGGCAATATGAAACAAGATGGAATTATACCTGAAGTCGAAAGCTTTGTTGCTGGTGTAAGGAAAAGCAAGAAATGAAGTAAAAACTGAATTCCATGAAAGAAATACAATAAAAAGAAGCAACATAAATGGAACTTTATTAAGAACATAATTTTCTCCTTTCTGACAAAAACTTAAGTATAGCTTGAAAAAAATGAAATAGAAATTTTGCTCTTAGAAGTTACTGAAAATATCTCCATTCTGATATAATGCATTATTTAATATATATATTTCTTTAGAACAATATGTAGAATTTCCTTGTTTTCTTTGTGAACAAAATTCTAGTTTATTGTAAAAATAACAAAATGGATATTTTTTAGGGAAAGAGAAAATACCTAAATATTGTACTGTTGTATAACAATATTGAAACCAAACAGTTTTCAGTTAATTTTTTATGGTGATCTCGTTATCTCTGTTGTTTCATTCTCATCAATTCCATATTGAGATTGATATAAAAAAAGTTTTAATTAGGTCCAAGTATAAAATTCAGAAAGGTTTAATTATGACAACACAAACAAATTTTAAATAACTACTAAAAATAAATTAATTTCTTGAAAAGCTAATAATCATTAAAAAGTTCAGACACAGAAAATGTTTAAGCACTTATAGATCATTTCATGAAACAGAAAATATAGCAATATATATCTACCATTATAACACTAAAAAAACCCAATATAGTTTTGAATACATTTTGAGTACTACAGTACACAAGAGAGTACAGTAGTAACTGCACAATAAAAATATTTGCTATTGACATTTCTAGGTTAAAAGTGATTGAGTTAATAGTGGGAACATCACACATGGGTTTCAAAAGCCTATTTTTTTAAATTTTTTATTATGCAGTGTGGAAGAGAAATTATCAGTTCATTATATGGCCAAAATTAGCATGATCTAGGAGCTCATATCTGCAATGCCTTTCAATGGAGCTAATTGGAACTTAGAAAAGACTAAAAGCAGCAGTGGAACTAATATGAATACTAGACAAGTACCAACTGCTCTGAAGGTACAATATTCAATGTAAACAAAGACAGAAATGGAAGGTTGATTGTAACTATTTAATAGATACAAGTTTTATTATGCACAAGCACTCAAGGTTTAGAGGCAGATAATTTAAGACATGAATAGTTATTAAGCAATTTTAGACAAAACCACTGACAGCCAAAATAATATTATGCCAAATGATATATTGCGATAACAGCAATGTTTATGCAGAATAGTTATAGCATAAGAAATGTTAAGACACATGAGAATCTAAAAGGATGATAGCACTTATGTTAAACCTGTCCCTTAATCATTAAAAATCTGTTGTTTTTTTAATTAATGCTGCATTTTAAAGCTACTCTAGGATGCATTGTTATTCTGGATTTAACTGTCAATTTGACAAGCATACTAATGAATCGTACAAGTTTCAGAATTGAGTTTAAAAGTTGTAAGAATTTGAAACAAATTTAAAATTATGACCTTAGCATGCACATTTTCTACTCACCATTCAATGAGCCATGATAAACATTGCACCCATCAAAGACATGCTTAATGCATGTTGGATAGTGAATTGCATGGCACTTAAACAAAATTTTACTGACAAGCAAAACGAAATACAATTGTTCTAATTCTTCTTAATTATATAAAAATCTTACTCAAGCCACATTATTTGGGCGAAATGTCCTTTGTACGAACTGAAATGTTGGAATACAATGATATGGAAAATCTTATTACAATCACTAAATGAATTGAGTTAAAATTATGAGTATTTGGAAAATGTTGGGCACTTGAAAAACATTTTCTGAATGACTAATTTAGATTGGATTCAATTAATGTTTTAGAATAGTGGTACTTAAAGCTGTGGGTCTGCAAAAGGTCTCTCATTTAATGCCCCCCCCTTTAATGACTCTGAAGGGCCTTGGGCGGGGGAACTAAAAGGCATGCCCTCCTAGGCTAGATCACAAATTAACCCCCAATGAAAAAACTTTACTAGAACATGTAATTTGATCAATAATAATAACTGTTTGTAACTACATTGCCATTACTACAATATAACTTTTTAATTCAGATGTTTACATAAGTGTTAAAACTTGTATCTCACCTTTCTATGCAACACAGAACCTAACTTTCAACTTTTAGGCAAGAAAAGGTTTCAGCAGAAATAAGGACTCAAACCTATGGCATTACCAGATTTTTTTAGACATTTGTTTTTTTTTTATTTATGTACATTTATATGAATTACTAACCATGAAAATCATTTTTATATTAAAATATGACTTATTAAAATTTTCAAATGACTTATGTTATTCTCTACTGCTTTCCCTACTCATATGGAATTCATTATCAATTTTATTTACTAATTGTGTACAAAAATAGGCTTGCTTCAGATTATGTTACTTATACTAAAATTTTAAACTAGTTAAGAGATTCACGTTTTCACATGGGTACACTTAATTTAATCTAAATGATACATGAAAAACTCAATGAAGTCGGACTGACTGACTGATTGAATATTAATGTTGGACCGTTACGCTACGCGAGGGCTTTTGGTGACGGACCACGTAATTTTGAACCATGGTCAAGTGACGTGGACGACACCTGAGTTGGCACCCCCTCTCCTAACTACCACATCAACGGGAAGACGTTTCAGCTCTCAACAGATTTAACGTGAATCGCTGCCTTACACGGCGGGTCTTTAGTGGTACTGGGCTCGAACTCGTGACAGCTACCGTGGCCACTCTCAATGAAGTCGGAGGCAAAGATAGTCTATGACATATTTCAATGTGCAGATATAGTAGAAATATCTTTTCATCATAGGAAAAAAAGGTAACTAGTTCAACTGATACTTATGAAAAAAGCCAAATGCTAATAACACTAAATTATTGTCGATTTCTGGACAAAATGATTATAAAATCCGAAATTACACCTTTCAACACTATTACAATTTAGAAAATGTTTTGATGTTTTTTTGTTATAAATCCTATTTATAGAGTTGTTCAGGAAAGTACGGGGTAAAATTTCTTATTTCAAGTTAATAAAGCTACATAAAATAATTTCTACATTTTTCAAAAATCAGCTAAAATGTTTGGGAGAGAATACCTCTAATAAATTTTACTAAAATCTTTAGTAATTCTCAAAAAAGCTTAAGTTTTATTTTATTTAAAATTTTCTACTCAACGTAATTAAATTTAATGCTCCTTCTTTTCAGTTTGTCTTTAAATTAAAGAAAGTTTTAAAATATATCATAAACAAAACGAATATTTCACCATTAATTTATAGCATACCTGCAATCTATAAATAATTTGAGGGAAAAACCTACTTTTGTGTATCAATTTATTTTATAAAAACTTGCACTTGTGCAGATTTAAGGGGATATATAAACAATAAATGACTATGATACAATTCTTCATAAAAAACACTGTGAAATACAAATTATCTTTATAAAATAATTAATACTCAGAAGTTGATGTTACGTATATGAACAAGTGAGTGATGTTAAGACTATGACCATTGGGTGCATAATGCTTAAAATTTAAGACTTTATTGTACAAATTTAGGATGCTCTTATAGAAGATGACAGAATAGTAGAATTTATATAAGAACATTACATCAATTTTTAAAAAGTAAAGAGAACATCCTTTCCTGATGCCAGGAGTGGCTAATCCACGTGCCCAAGACAGAGTTTTAGCAGTGGCACGCCAAAACTTATTGAAAAATTTTAAATTGAAAGGATAATAAATTACAATGTGTAATTTTATTCAGAAGCCTTTGTTTAAAATAACATTCTTAGGGCTATTTACGTACAAATCCCATAATAACCCTATAAGTAACATTTTTTCACTTTTTCATACTCGTTTCTTTGAGTAAGTTGGAAGTGGCATTCTTCTCAAAAAGGTTAGCCACCCCTGCCTTATGTATTAAATGACACAAGCACCAACTCATATAATTAGACTTCCCCCTTTAAATAGGTAACAGCTCCATCTTCCCCTTCCATTATTTGTTATAAGTGAAATTAAATATTCAAATGTTCCCATTTTTTAAAAAAATCATCCATAATGAATTGGCCAATATTTCCCGACTCACCATCAAATTTGTAGTTACAAAAAGGCCACTTTCAATTCAACATTTTACAATATCAAAGTAAGTAACCATGATGGAATACGATTTGTATTGTTATTGCCACACTGCTTCATGCTTTTAAACATATACTATTTGTGACTAGAAGCTAGCTCTACATCCATACTGCTCCTCAATATTAGAAAACAGGACTGACAGGATCAACTACAGTTATGTTCATTATGTTTAACGAGGAAAGGTGTTAGCAATACTTCAGCGCTTATTATATTTCATCGAACAATACTTGCAGGAACAATCCAAATTAATACTTCAACTTGATTTCTTGTTTGAAGTTTTTACATGATAGACAAATGCATATTTTTTTTCTCTCTTTAAGAGGAATTCCTTTTTATAAGTTTGAAAGAATATTTTGCATTTGTTAAACAATAAGGTAAGCAATAAATCAATGGGAAAAAAATGGTTTGGCCATATTAAGTACAAAGAATACAAACACATGCAAAGCACAAAGTGAGGAGAGTTCTAGAAAGTTGCTAAAAAGGAAAAAATACTAAAAACGCTTTTATAACAGAACCTAGCAATCAGTTAAGAATCAATGGGTAACAAAATGTTATGTGCAGAAAGCAGGGCAAAGCTCATTAATTTTATAAAAAAGTTTCTGGATATGATATAATTTCTGTGCGCACATCTTATTTTCTGGTCGTTGCAACATGATAAATTGGAGCTGTAGGGAAGAAAATGGAAATTCATAAAAACAAACAATTTAATTATAATGAGGCTGAATGTAAAACTTAGGTGTAAAGGCATATTAAAAATTTAAGCCTACAATACTAATATATTTGAACTTTTTTAAATCCTACACATAACCAACAAAAATTACAGTTTACATCAAATGCTTTCACAGTTAGAAGTTAACAATGGATTTTGTATTAATTAAAGAACAAAATTCATAAAATTATATACAAAGCTAACTGAAATAGTTTTTAAACACTGAATCCATCTTGCTAACTACATGCAAATCATTTTTTTTTTTTAGGTCAACTATAAAATGTGAATTTTAAAAAATCTTAACATATTGACTGTTTACCATTTGTGAAAATTAACAAAAGTTGCACCTAGTTTTTCCTATTGATCAATTGCTTGTTATTACATCATACAGAAATACAAGGACTAATGAGCAACAAATCTTACAACTTTGATTCCAGGTCATGCAAAGACACCACATCCTCCAAATTTACGTGATGTACAAATATAGACACTTGGGAGGCCTTTTCCCACAGAATCATTTAAAATGACACTGCAATTAAAGTTCACTTGATATATTTTTTCAATGTTTAAAAATGTCATTGTAGAATTAAATCAGTTGCTTGATCTTTTCAAATGCTCCACTGACTATTAACTACAATAAGAATTAAGCAATACATAAAAATAAAAGCAGCAATTTCAATTCAAACTTCTCTTTATTTTCCTTATATTGAACATATTTAAAATAAGATATATATAATGGCTAGTAAGTATTATTCTTGACATTAACTAAAGATAATGTAAATATGTTTGATTATTCAATCGCTATGAAAATTTCAGTCACGAAAACTACAACACAGTTTAAAGTACTTTTTAAAATTAATTTAAGTAAAACAAAAAATAACCAATTTTCAAATGGAAAATTTCCATTTTAATAAAATGTTAAGAGTATCAAACTGTCATTGTAAAAATAATTTGAATCCTATTTATTTTAAATATAGAAAACCAACACCATAAAATGCAAAACACCCCCAATTTCTTTTTCAAGAAGAATTATCGGTGAAATTGTCGAATCGGCCGCTTCTCTGCCAAATTTAGAAAAATCGCGTATTTGGCAAAAACGACTTCTTCACTGGAGAACAAATTCAGAAGGGTTACCAGATTTAGCGAGAAAACACTTGGCGTTAGAAGCGGCTGATTCGACAAATCAACAGAATTATCTACTACCCGAATGTGAATGCACCAATTTTTAGAAAGTAATTATTCCCCCATTTTATGTGCAAATTTATATTCTTTTACCGTACTTATAAACTTGGAAGCTATGATTAAACTTCTCACTGGACTAAATTCATGAGTCAAAGGATAAAGGCAAACACGTGTTCTACATTGAATTCAAAACTGACATTAAACTAACTTGTACTTTTTATTCTATTAATAAAACTTTGATAAAATTTCATTATTTGATAAAGATGTTCAACTGTTTTTAAAACAAAAATTTTTTGTTTTGTTTTATTTATGTATTTTTACAGTAAAGTGACAAATATTACTTTTTTTTAAAAAAAAGCTTCTGTAAAAAATGTAGTTGGCAACAACAAAGTGTATGATCTGATTAACTAAAAATAGTCAAATGCATTTATTGTAACTATGACGTCAAGAATTTTTAAACTGTTTAGCTAGAAACACATGGTTGATGTTATCATGAGACTAATGACGTTATATGAATTTAGTCCATTTACACAACAAAGCCATTTCAAGCGAATGGCAAATTCCTTATGTTACTTCCATAATTTAAAAAAAAAAAAAAATTGGCATTGCAGAATAAATTAATGTTTAGAAATGCTTACCTTCAAGACAAAATAAAAAAAATTGGTTTTAATATTTCAATGAACCACTCAAGAAATTTCATCAACAATTAGACGCGTATTCAGTTATATGACCAGGACTTAAAAATATTTCCTATAAAATATCAATATTGAATTTGAGCTTTGCACAAGAGTTGTTCTGCGAGGAGATCCCAATTTTACTTAAGACTTAATTCGAAAAAATTTATTGGATATTACTATTACTCCTTAACTATCTAGATTTTAATAAAGCTTGAAATAAGATACAACTGCCTGAAAAAAATAACTATGTCCCATTTACCTCTAAATTTGCATCTTTACTTGTGATGCTTGTTGTAGACATGCTTGGCCTTTACCAGACCTTGTATGTTTACTTGTGGCCTTTTGATTTAACTTGTAACTTTACTTGAATCTGTGAGACTAGAACCCTTTCTCTTGAGCTACTTTGTTACTTTTATGGCTTTGACAGAACAGTTGGAGAGTTTTGACTTGAACAATTTTCTTGTATCAAGATTACTGCAATGGGTAAAAATATTTGTAAGCTATTGTAAAATTTAGAAAAAGGGGAAACTGCGGAAATAATTTGTTTCCATGAACATCTTTATCATTCCCTATAATAAAATATGTTGGAAAACATGTTTTAGTTGAATGGTCCATTTATTTAAATATAACTTTCAATGATTTATATATTGCATTTAATCAAAAAAATATTTTGATATTAATATGCAGATTTGTATATGAGAAGACTGATATGCATTGAACAAATCCAATAAACATTTAATAGTTCATATGACATTGTTTCGAATTTAAAAAAGAGGAATTTTTTTTAAAAAAAATGCTGATTACATAAAATACTTATAAAACTAATTTAAGACTGTTTTACACATTGTATCGAATTTTGTTAAATTTATTGATCATCAAGAACCAGCATCCAAGATATTTTTAAAAATAGTTTATGAATACAGCAAAAATTATTGTATTTTTAACCTTTTAAAAAACCACTTTCCCAGTTATGCATTTTTGAACCTTAACCTACTCAATAGTGAGCAAGGCTTATAATATCGGTCCGGCAATTTACCTTTCTGCACTTTATGGATGCTGTGCGACTTTATAGACTGTACTTGGGAGAGCTAACACTTGTCACCTGAACTATTCTGTTTCTTTACTTGACTCTTAAAAGATTCCATGTTTTAGGCATCTGTTCTTTAGCTTGTACTTTTGACTAACTTGTATCTTTACACACGATTCTTTAACAAGCCCAATAACTTAGTTTGGGAAACACTTCATTTCATCTGTTCTTAATGCTTGTAAACTCTATAAGACTGCAATAATCAATAAAAATATTAATGAAAATTGGTTTGAAGTATAAAAAAAATTCATTTGGTACTGAAACATACATTAATATAGAAAATAATGACCAAGTATTTTAATGACAAGCAACTACACACACACGTATATGAAATTAATGATAGTAAAATGGATTTTACAAATGAACAGAAGACATTTTTAGAAAACAAGGTAATAAGTGTGGCAAGTGGCAAAACACATTAAGTTTATTCTATTTGATGGGAAGACTGGAGATCAGGCATCACTACGTGGAGTAACACTTCGGCGGTATCTATCCTTGGAACGGGAACGAGAGCGTGAGTGCGATCGGCTACCAGAGAACCTCTTCTTTCTGTAACCTGGGCTACGATCTCGGTAATAGGGAGATCTGCTTCTGGAACGACCTCTTCGTCCACCTCGATAATCATCATATCGACCTGAACCTCCACCTCGATATGGCGAACGACGACCTTTGCGCTCTTTCCCACGCATTTCTTGTGGCGTTTTGCGATCACCTTGTGCAAATTCAATTTCTAATTCTCTTCCAAAAAATCGAATTCGATCCAACTCGTTTAGTGCTTCCTCAGCATCCCGGATATCTTCAAACTGCACGTAGGCGAAACCTCGAGGTCTTCGATTGTAGTAATCCAGTGGGATATATACATCGGTAATAGGACCATATTTGCCGAATAGCCTTCTCAGTTCCTCTGGTCTTGCACTGTCAGGAACGTTACGAACAAAAAGAGATGAATTTGGAGGCCTTGAATAGCGAGACATGTCAGCCAAGTTAGGCTTAAGTACAATACCCAAAGTAGAGATGAATTTCTTCAGTCAAATGAAAGTTTTTCAGTTGCAAAACTTTGTTTTCTCAAAGTTCAAAATTAGTTTTAAAAATGAGAAGCAAAACGACCATACGAAAACTCAACGAACAAAATTCAACGGTTCTTCAATCGAGATCCAAATTTCTCTGCAACGAGCAGCTACACGCGCATGACAATAATGAAGGTTACAGTTACGCCGAAAAAAATAAAGAGCGGGAAGAGCAAATATTCACAAAATAAACATCGACTTAAGAAAAAAAATTATTGATAAATTTGAGTTTTTTAATGAAACAATATATTGAAATTTTTAATTTTAAAATATTTACTTTTTGTACAACTTTTTAAAGTTATGCCGTAATTAGTTTTTCTTGTTGCAATTTCTGCCTCCTCCTGTTCATTCGTAAAATTGCCATCATTTCATAATATCGTAAACATTAGATTAAACATAGGAATAATAGCCTCTGTTGATTCACATCCTTCATCATCCATAGATTAAATATGGGGCTATTGACTATAAAAAATATTTTAAAGGTTATATTCTTTTTAATTAACTAGTTTAATTAATTTATAAGTCATGTGTTTCTTGAAAACAGTTTTTATAAATTATATTGTTTAATTTTCAGATTTCTGTGAAACCTTTAAGAGCTGGTAATAATGTTTACAGTTTGCGGAAAAAACATCATGTGAGTGAAAAGGATTAAACCGTTTTTTTCAAAATTTTTTCCATTTGTTGCAAATTTCTAAAAAATATCTTATCTTTTTTTTGTTTTTTTTTGCAGTAAACATATTTAATATTTAAATATCCATATCTACTTTCAAATGTAGTGAAAAAATATAATATTTTTAAATGGAAAAATTGTAATTGCTTGATTTTTCGATTTTAGTTTGAATGATATTTGATATGAAATTTAAGTATTACTTAATATTTTTTGAATGTATTGATTGAATCTTTTGTAATAATTCGATGTGCCGATTCCGTATCCTGTAGTACAGAGATTGTATGTATCAGTGGTGATGTCCTGTGATATTTATTTTACATTTAATCATTATGATACAATGAAATTTTTCTCTTTGTGAAAATTATAAGCTTTCACTAAAATAGAAAGAAATTTCCAAATTAATTTGCTTAATCATTATATTTTAATCAATTTATTTCTTAAAATCCATAACATTAATACAAATGACCCTGTCATGATCAATAGTTGCTAAATTATGGGTTAGGTGAACAATGAACTATGAGTATTTATATAAATTTAATGATACTATTTCAATGTTTGACATAAATGTTTTTGTGTAATTCTAGTTTTTTTGTCTTGGGAAAAAAGAAAGCATTTCTAAAAACTATTTAAACTTGTAAAACTTATTTTAACAAAATAACACACAAAATCTTTAATGTAAAAATTATTTAGAAACCACATTTCACGATAACAAACAACTTGGTGTTCAGCAAATGTACATATGTATTAAATTACAGAGTAACTGATTCATTCAAGAAAATAAATTAATGGTTCGGTATGTTATTTTTACAATATATTACCACCCATCCAGTATAGTAGTTAGTTATGCTGACTTGCAATGCTGTAGGGCTTGGTTTTGAATCCCGAAGAAGGCATGGTTGTTTGTAAATGTATTGTGTCTTTGCAGCATGGGGGTACTCTAAATAGTTGTCAAGCCGAAAGTCTTCTTGTGAGGCTGGTAGAAGGGGAAGAGAGGTGGGTACCCTGAGTGTTCTTCCTCAAAATTGAGCCAAATCGTACTCTCACCTGTATGGTGTTCAAAGCTATGGCTAACAACAGGCATACAACTAGCCCCTTGCCACAATGAATATCATGATCAGGTGGCATAAGTAACAATATAACATTTTTACAATATATTATTGAGTTTCATGTAACAAAAAATATTTAATACAAAAGAGCTCTCAAACTATTTTAAAAAATTAAATTAATTGGTTTATCAAAATAAATTTTAAAGTTTAAAAAGGCTACATTTAATTGGAAATAATGACATTTGAGTCAAGAATAAATTTGAATTTTATAAAATAAAAAAATAGAATTAGAGCATTATAATATAGGCATGATTACTTAAGTGATTGCTTATCAAAATAACATGGTAAAATTGTATGTTAAGCAGACTCGCATGTTACAGAACCCTAGTCAACATAGTCTGACTGTACATACCATTTTAACCTGTTCTTATCTGAATATGTAATTTTTCAATATTACTAAAATAGTAGAGATCGTGACCCCTTAGTTTATAACACTATTTCATATCATTATTGAAATTAATATATCTTCTATAAAATTAATTAAAAAAATATTGCTTATGTACACCAGTTTTATGAATTTATTGTCTTATTTGAATAAGTTCTGTCATAAAGTTAATGCAAGTTTTTATTACTATGCAGTGGATGATAAATAGTGATGTAACATTTATTTTACCTCAAATTCTTCAATATCTTTTTTTAAAATTAAAGAATGAACTTTGTTGTTATATTTAATGTTACTTTTTATATTTGATTCTGTTCAATATTAATTTTAAATAAATTTTGTTTGAAGGAAGTAGTAATTGTGTCTGCTGTTAGAACACCCATTGGATCCTTTCGCAGTTCATTGTCCTCTTTTAAAGCTCCACAGCTTGGAACTATTGCAGTTGAAGGAGCTGTCGAAAAAGCAGGTATTCTATTATTTTCAAGATTGTTTTGAAACATATGTGATATAAAACCCTTTCTAAATCCTCCTCTAAAATGTTTATTGATTATATTTAATGGTATTGAATTTATAACAGTATTAAAACATAATTGTCTAATATTTATCAGTTAAACTGGGCTACCTTTTTTTTAGCAACTTTTATTGGTACCAAGGGGAAAAAACATTTGCCCATTATCAATATCATTTGAATTTTTTCTGTTTTAGGTATATTTGCATTTAATCCTTATCACTTAGCCCTAAATAAAATTTTGTATATATATATATTATTTTGCTTTTTTCTCTCTTTTATTTTGCTATTTTGGTAGGCTACTTAGTTAGTTTATATTTTTTTAGCAATTGGTATTCTAATAATTGTTAGTATTTTATAATCTGTTAGGCTAGTTTTTTAACAGAATATACTATAGAGATGATGAACACAGTAAATAGTGACGAAGTTTTGAATGTAGGTCATTGTAGATATTCAACAAGACTTTATAATACATATAATACTAGAGTATTCTGGAATACAGATTATTTAAAGAATTCTAAAAAAGCTTTAATGCCTTGCAATAATGTTTCAAATAACTTTAATGCTTTCAGATGTAATAGATACTTAGATAAGTTTCAAAATAGTAAATTTGGCAATAAAAAAATTCCTTTTTACAAAAAATGTGGCGATAAAAGATGTAAAACTTGTAAAATGATCCATAATGATCAAATCAAAGATGATTCTAAATTTACCTTTTGTAAAACATATAACTGTATTTACTTGTTGACATGTAAAAAATGCCAATTTAAATAAATAGAACAGACATCTAATAAAATTAATATTAGAATTAATCAACATAGGTTGGATACTAAATACTTCAATAGTATTAAAAATTCAAATAAAATAGAAATACGACACTTTAGTACACATGGTTTTGAACATGTTTCACTTAATATTATTAAAGTTTCCCCTGATATTAAAGAAAGGTTATGGTGGGAAAATTACTATATTAAATATTATAATGCAGTTTATCCTTATGGACTAAATGTATTATACCACAAGGAAAAAATATTCTATAAATGCCTTTAAACAAAATTCTCAAGATTATTATTACAATAATGAGATTAATAAAATAACTAATAAAAGAAAAACTAGAGGGGCGAGAACTAAAAGATTAAGTATGACAAAAAAGTAATTAAAGATAGTATTATAAATATTTGTAATAGCTTCTCAATATCAATTTTAACATAAAACACATTAAATCTTTCATCTTTGGACTCAGTAAGACAGAATTATGTATTATAGAAGATGTTCTAAATTCAGATAAAATTAAAGATTGTCATGCTTTGCATATTATAAAGGACATTCACAAATTTTTGAAACATAAACATAACATAAAAGTCAATGTAAATAAAGATTATCAAATAGATTATTGTACATTATTATATTTGAATAAATCATATGATAATATTAATTTTTCAGGCATTTTTAAAAATACTTGTCATCTTTCCCAATTCAAAATATTACTATTCAAAAAGCTTTTAAATACAATAAAAAAATAGGTAGATCAATTTTTAACTATAATGTGCCTATAAAGCAGGAAAACTTAATATGTAATTGTAATGAATTTGAAGAATTCATAGATAAACATCTCAAGCATGTTATTACTGGTGACTTCAATATTGTAAAAGACAATAATCTTAAAAATATAATGAATAAAGGTACTGGTTTTAGACTAATGATTTCCAAAAAAATAAAATTATAAAAAAACCAGTTATATAATGATATTGAGCAGTTTATTTACAAAATAGCTATTAAATATAGTATACCTATAGAGGCATTCACAGAATTCAAATGTAATATTACACAACAGCTTAATAATTATAACTTTAGTACAGATAATACTATCTTTTTTAATGATATTAAAAGTCAGATTAAAAGATTGCAAAATAAGTTTATTATAGTTTATGTTGATAAAGTGCCAGGAAATCTTGCCTTCATATGTAAATACTATTATAATTTAATAATCAACAAATATTTTTTTTTGATAATAATATAGCTTTTATTAAGTCATCAGTTTCTGATAGAGAAATAAATAATCACATTTTGGCTTTTCATAAACAACTAAGAATTCAAATTAATAATAATTTTAAATTTCCTCATATATTTCTTACTCCCAAATTTCATAAAGACCCAGTCAAGTTTAGGACAGTTACTAATGGATTTAATACATACATCAGCAAATCAGGCAAAATTCTCCATGAAATATTACAATAAATAATCTTAAATCCACAGCCATACTTAAAAATAGTAAAGCACTTATTGAAAAAATGAAAGATAAAAAGATTTCTTCAGTCTATAGTTTAAATTTTGAAGATCTTTTTAACTCTATTAACTCTCTAAGCGGTCTGCACTTAAAGTCTTGCCATTCTGGAGATGCTTCAAAAATGCACTGCACATATTTTTTGCTTTCAGGTGGGGTTCTCAAAAGCGGTTGAGCCGTATTTTTAAAAATGCGGCTCGGCCGCTTTTGGGAATCTTGCTAGAAGGCAGAAAAAGCATCTCTGGCATGGTGGAATTTTACGTGCAGACCGCTTGGAGGGTTAATATTGATGATATGATTAATATACTTGTAAATTTATATAAAGATAAATTATTTAATAATGTTAATTATGATAGATTTTGTTCTCTACTTAGGTTTGTACTTAAAGAGAACTATATATATTATAATGGTAACTATTATCTACTGATTAAAGGTTTGCCTCAAGCTGCCCTGCTAGCAACTGTCATGCCAATTTATATTTACATTATTTTGAAAATAGTTTTATTAATAATTCTGAATTTTATGTTTTTGTTATATAGATGACATAATCATTTTTGGTAACCAAGACAATTTGAAACCTAACTCTAATTTTTATCCACAATATCTTAATTTAATACAGACAAATAGTAACCACAATGAAGCAAATTTTCTTGATATACATATCAAATTAAAAGATAATGTTATAGTTACTAATATTTATGATAAAAGAGAAGAGTATATTTAATTTCAATATTATAAAAGTTCCTCATTGAGAAAGTAATGTACATGTTTCTATATTTAGAAATATTGTTATTAATTATATATAATGCAATCAATTTCTAGTTTCAAAAAAATCAGAAATAATTAATAACTATAAACATTTTACTAAATATTGCTTAAATCAGTAATACCCAATTAATTTTATTAATAGTTATTGGAATAAAGCAATTCTAAATAGTAAGGATTAAAATTCCTTAGAATAATAATAGTTTATTACTATAAATTTATCATTTTTCCTAGTTATAATTGCCTTCTTATTCTAATATTAAATAAAATTACTTATGATTATTTAATTCATTTATGACTAGTGTCACTAAAGTTATGGTAGTTCGTAAACTTTCTTTTTAATTTTTATTCCTTTAATACTTTTGTTAAGTACTACATTTCAACCATTCACATGCTTTGAATCTACATTTGGGTCCAGAATCTGGCAATAACATTTATTGCACTCAGATTTAGTGTGGGCTCTGCATTTTTAAGTGCAATTTTTAGGTAAGTTACCTCCATCTTGTAATGGATTTAGATATTCCTATCCATTATTTTCCATAGGTTTTTGCTCAGTATTATTAACATAAAGGGGGAAGGTTGGCTGGCCACAAAACATGTTCAACCCCACTTTTATGTAAATTAATTTTTATATATAAGCTGTCCTAAGTCAGCAATATTTATGATACTGCAGCATCCATTTTTTAAATTTTGATTGCTCATGTGTCCTTCATTGTGTGGTTTTCTTACTATTTCTGTGTTTTTCGATTTTGATTGATAGATGTTAATCTCTCGTTTGTAGAGAATTAGACTATATATATATACTAGCTGTATACCCATTCTTCGCATGTGTGAACTGAAAAATTAAACAATACAGACTGAAGGATAAAGAAGTTTTTAATGAGTTAATTTTCGGGAATTGCAAATTAAAAAAAAAAAAAGCTTTTTGCATATCTCAGCTGAACAGAAAAAAGAAAGGGAAAAGTTTTTTTCATGCAATATTTTTTTGGGATCACTAGATTGAAAATTAAGAGATATACATAAACAAAATACTCCACTTTGGGAAATTTAATCTGTTAGAGCTAATAAATTAAAGATATTCCACTGTAAAATTAATTATATACACCGTTCACTTAAAATAAATAGTCAACTCGTTTTCTAAGGTCTTCATTAACATACAAAAACATGACACTTAAATTTTAACATTAACTATTTTTTCGGGACAAAAATGATAATCTTTGCAATCTGCTGAAAACGCAGTCAGCTGAAAACGTAATATCTGCTACAAAACTTTTCGCCTTCCCCGCTAAAATACTCAGAACCTGTGCTGCCATATATCTTGGAAGAGTGGATTTCAAAGAATATTCCTGCTAAGTATTGGTAGAATATTCCTGCTAAGTTGGTGTGGTAGTTAGGAGAAAGGGGTTCCAGCTCAGGTGTCATCCACGTCACTTGACCATGGTTCAAAGTTACGTGGTCCATTGCCAAAAGCCCTCGCGTAGCTGAACAGTGCGACGTTAATATTCACTCACTCACTCACTCTAAAAAATACAGTGCAGTAGTTATAATTATTTTTATATTTAAAAAAACATCTGCCTATTCAATTAAAATTATAGCCTTATAATATTAACTACAAACCACAAATAAATATTGAAAATTTGTCCAAATGATGTAGTGTGAAAGAGAAAGTTTATTTACTTTAAGTATCAGAAGTGATAAAAGTATTTATTTTGAAAAAGGATCAATTTCTTACTACCAAATGTGCATAATAAAATCATAAAAAAAATATTCAAATAAAGAGAGATTTATAACAACCTGTCCCTTCAAAACTTAGTTTTATTCTGAAATAAAAAAAAATAAAAAAAATAGGGATTATGCTGATTACAAGAATAAATTCGAAGGGAGCACCTTGCATAGCCAAAACAAAAAGGGTTTCTTCACAAATAAAAGATAGAGATATGCTGGTGCATGCCAGAATTGCTTTCAGATGGCAGAATTTTTTCCTGCTTGACAAATATCGTTATATTTTGGACACTTCACACAATATCTTTATAAATTATAGCCTATGCTATAAATTATATCCTATGTGTTATTCTGATGTATAAGCTATATTACTGTAAAGTTTCATAAAAATACATTCAGTTGTTTTTGCATGAAAGATGACCAAACATCCAAACAAACTTTCGCATTTATAATATATATCTAGATATATGTAAGAATAGTTAACTTATTTCTAAAACAAAATCTCCTATTTACCATTTAACTTTTATTTTCCGTAACATATTTGAGTCTTAAATTAAACAGCTAATTATTTATCAGAAAAGATATTCTAAACATAACGATTCCAATCCCAGCTCATTAAATTTTATGGTATTCGTATAAAGGCTTCCACCCTTTACTTACCAATTGAAAACGTAAATTAAAAAGTGTTTTTTAGCAGTTCTGGAGAGCCCGTTGTTCCAAAATAAAACTGTTTCCTACAAAAGTTCTTGATGCTGACTTGAAACATCACATATATATATGTATAAAATTATTTTAGATTGCAAATTCTTCTTGCATATGGTAAGGATATGTTCTTTTTTCATTTATGGAAAAAAAAACCAATTTTAAATAGCCTTATAATTTAGGAGACATAACACCCTAAAACTGTCTAAAATATTAAAATATTATCACTTTATTTTATTAGTTTAACAGTTTGAAAGGCATTGACAAAATTTTATATATGTATATATAGCTACATTATTTGGAAAATTACTAAAGTCTTTCCAATTATGTGATCTTAATGTATCTGCATTTGATTCAGATGTTATCGCATTAACCTTATTAATGATTTAATGTTAGGAAGGGATTCTGAATTTTCTTACATTAATTTGAAGTTCACTACATTTCATGTTCCATAAACCCTTCAGGTTTCATTAAGTGCTGTGGAATAAGAAGCAATTCTTAAGTTATACTCTTAATCTGAGAAGATTGACTATTGTCTCATCACATTGCTGTTAAATGGCATTATAAAAATAAATTTGCGATTAAATTAAAAGGAAGTAATTGACTGGTGACATCAAGAAAGATGAGTTTGTATATTACATGAGAAATAGGGTGATAAGTGATACAAAAATTATAAAGAACTAGAAGATTCTTTGGGAAGAAAATTATATGGTTATTTGAAGATGTTCAAAGAACAAAAATGTTACAATAAAAAGGGTTTTTTTCTTTTTTTCCCGAAGAGTAAAGTAGAAGCCAAATAATTCAAAAGTTTGTACTACTTATTTTAAAGCTTATCAACTGGTTTCAAAATTTTAAATACCTAAATTGAAAAAAATTCATGATACTTTTCTATAAGACTACATTAATTTAAGTGATATACCAAGTTTCCAAGAACAAATACTTGAGAGCACCTTAGAGTGATGTTCATTTAGTCAAAATAATTGCAGCACAGACATTTCCCTATTTACAAACAGAAGGTTGTCTCTAACTGTTTCTAAATTTTCAGCTAACACCTATTTCTGTTGAAATATCCATGATTAATTGATGAAAATTTTAATAAAGTCCTTATTAGTTTGCTTAAATAAGCCAGTATTTCTAAGTAATTGGTAAAAAAAAAAAAAAAAAAGTTTTTTTTTTTTTTTAAAAAATTCTTTTTTTTAAAAAAATTTGTAAAAAAAAAAAAAAAAGTCCTTGTCATTTTTAGGAAATACTTATTTTTTAAAATAAATCATACATAATGTAAAATTATCTCATGCATATATTGTTTTCTTGAATTAATTGGTAAAAGAATAAAAAGTCCACTTGTCATTTTTAGTAAATACTTATTTTTTAAAAGAAATTATACATAATGTAAAATTATCTCATGCATATTGAATTAGTAAATCTTAAGATTGAGGTGTTCATGTATTAATTCCATGCCAGCTGTCTATTGCCAAAAACTAACAGCTCGTCCAGGGATTAATAGACAAAGATTTTAAGTTATGGCAATTTGATACCAATTGCCAATTATTTTCTGAGCACAAACAAAAAGGCATTGAAATTAACTATGAGTTATCAGTGATAGGGGTTAATGCATAAATACCCGAATTAATTTTTGTCACATTGGCTCAGGTGGCTTAGAGGTAACATGCCTGCTTCGAATGCCCGAGGTTGCAGGTTTGACCCCAGCTTGGGTCAACAGATTTTCTGGATGCAAAAATCATAAGCGTGCATGTCATATGATTATGTGGCATGTAAAACAGCCCTTGAGTATCAATTTGGCTGTGATACTCTCACAATTACTCTCAGCAATATTTATCATCCAATGAGAGCTTGAATTAAAAAATATTAATTCAAGCATCCAAATTTGGTAACGAGGCCGCCGCTAGATGGGGCCACAATGAAATGGCTCTAACATTTGGGGACTTGCCATATCTGCAAAGGCTAAGTTGCTTAAATGCAGCCCTACTGGAAAAAAGAAAATCATGTCATAAAAGTTCATATTTAATTAATTTATATTCTAAACAGTGAAAAGCCAGGAAATGTTCAATAATTTTTTTTAGCTTAGTCCACTTACCTATTGCTGTTAACAAATGTTGGTTAGATACTCTTTTTTTTTAAATCAAGGTTTCTATTCTTATCTAATTAATCTTAAAACAATTTGAAAAAAAATTAAAAATCAATCAATGAAAGCAGTTTTTAGTTTTATGTCCAAATGTGTAAAAAGTAAGATAAATTAGATGTATTTTAAAAATTGTACTTGTGCATATTAAACTCATCTTCCAGTGATTAATCTTCATAGATTAATTACATGCAAGAGAGATTAACCCTTTAAGATTTTGCAAGTTATGGAAATGTATATTTCATACTATTTTAAGGACAATTGGTATTTATTGAAATTTACTAAAGAGTGTCAATGACATGTAGTTAATACAGTAGTATTGTAAAAGTTTTCACAGAAATTGTGTCTTCTATTAATACTCATTATCTTTTAACAATGATTTTCAAAATAACTGATTGTGTGCATTTTTTATAATTTTAGAGTACATTATTTTGCTGCAAAATTTAGAGGGTAATGATTTGATTGCTTGATTTTATTTTCCAATAAAACTTGTTTTAAAAATGCATTCTATCCTTTCTATGTAGGTATTCCTAAAGATGCTGTTCAAGAAGTTTACATGGGTCAAGTTCTACAAGCTGGGGCTGGTCAAGCTCCTGCTAGACAAGCTGCTTTAAATGCAGGTAATTATACTTATTAAATAATATTTGTATTTAAAAACAACTGCTTAATTTCTATCTGCAGTTTTCTTGAACTTAAAATGTAATGGAAGTATACACAGGATGTATTACACTTTATTATACAGTGAAAAACATTTAACACGAAACTGAGGGGATTAAAATATTTTTTCGTGTCAAAAGAATTTCATGTTAAAGGATATTGCAAAAAAAAAACAAAAAACAACAACATATTTTCAATAAAATTAAGTGTATTAGAGTTCATTTTTACATAGATATGTATATATGCATGCATTTAATTAAAATCAATGAAACAAATGCAGTCACAAGAACTTAAGGAAATTTAATACAAAATTTTTACAGATTTCTGTTTTTGATTAACAGTTTTAAGAAGCTTTATTTTAAGCAAAATAACAGTTTGCTTTTCCCCTGAGTTCTTTGTCATTGTGCTCATAAAAAATTCTTTTGAATGGAAAGAAAGAAAAAAAAAAAAACTCACAAACCAAACTCACTGATTTTTACTTAAACAGCGATGTACTTATCACCAAATCCCAAAGCCAACCAATGAGAGATGAGATGTTTTGTGTGGCGTTTGTAGAGGTGGAGTGTTAAAGTAGCTTACATAAACAAAATTGGCTATGCCACAGGCTCTTCCGAGGGTGTTCCAATGCCAAGTTAGCCTCCTTTCTATGAAACATATGAAACAACCTCTCTTTCATTTCACACCCATCTTAAATATCTGTTGGTGTTTTTCGTATTTCATTCTCTGAAGGGAAATCTTTTCATGTTAAGCGATTTTTGTTTTTTGTTGAGAGGAAAAAAATACATAGTAGTTTGGTGGGACCGTTGTATTTTTTTGTGTTAACCAATATTTCATCTTAAGTGTATTTGCATTAAATGTATTTCACTTTATATATATATATATATATATATGTATGAAGTTATTTTTATCTAGGAAGTAAACTAAGAATTTTGCAGAATAATTTGTAGCATTAAAAACTAAAAATGAATTTATAATATTAATGGAATATAATTTTTGTGTGCTTATATATATATATATAGGGAGAGAGTTATGTTAGTATCTGTATATCCTGGTTTAAATACTTGAATCATGTTAATGAATTTTCTCTGTTGCATATTTCATTAAAGAAAAAAAAAAAGGTTTAAAACACAAATATAGATTGCTCATGAAGAGAAAAGATCTATCTTTTTATAAAAAGAAGGGGAGGCCGCCCGCAATCTACCTTTATTGTATATGATATTGAAAACTTAATTAACTTATTGATAATTAATTTCTTACATTTTTAGTTTTATGCCTCATAATTTAAAATGCAAAACATACAACAAGTATATGTATTCACTAATAATAACTGTATTAAACATAATTAATTGTATTATATGTTTATATATTAAAATGAATACAAAGGTTTATGATGTTAAAAATTGCTCATTTTTGCATCATAATCTTTAATGAGATGAAAAGTTTACTATTTAATATTTAAGTTTTGCTCCAGGTTTTTTATTATAAAATTGAAATTCCTATATTTAATTAAACACTTTAAATCTTTAGTTTAAAAGTTTCGCTTTAACTTTTAATCAGATTTCTGTGATATTTTTTGGATTTGTTAGAATAAAAATAATTAAATTATCACATCTCTTTTCACACTGTATTGAATTTAATGCTGTCAATCGATGATTAATCCGTGTTATTATGATTGTTAGGTTTAAATATTTCAACTCCTTGTACAACAGTCAATAAAGTATGTGCATCTGGTATGAAATCTATTATGCTTGCTTCTCAGAACTTGATGCTCGGGCAGCAGGTAATTTAAATATATAATTTAATATAAAAATACATAAAATATATCACATAGTATTGGTTTTTGTATTCATATTCATTTGTCATACTTTTCTTGTATTGTACTTGAGAAAACTTTAGGGTACTTGGAATTTTTCTTGTCTGTCTTTCTTGATAACCAGTCTAAGCCATTTTTAAGTTCAAAAATCAAGGATTAATCTCAATAAATGTTGCTTAATTTGTTTCTTTTTATTTTGATAAACAATAGATAAATTGGGTTTTTTTCCCCTTATGTGAGGGAGAAATTCTGAATATTTCAATTATTTCTGGTTTGGGTATATTTTGATTATCCATACCTGTATACAGTGAAAATCATTTAACATGAAATATCTTTTGGTTGTTAAAAAAATTTGTGTTAAAGTATATTGCAAAAAAGAAGAAACCCTATTTCATCAAAATTAAATTTATTAGAATACATTTGGTTTACATAGATATGCATGTATTTCATAAAAATTGATGAAACAAAAACATTCACAAGAACTTGATGAAATTCAATAAAAAATTTACAAGTTTTTTGAAAAATAAAACATTTATTAAGTTTTTGGAAAATGATCTGGTATTTTTCTTTACATTGTCTTTTTTAGCACCAAATTGTCAATACATTGTTTGATGTTGTCCATTTTGTTATTCATTTCATTATTGGAATTTGCGTCTAAATCAGAGGTGCACAACCTTTTCAGGATGAAAGGCCAAAAAATTTAATACGATCATATATCGAGGGCCAAAGCATTATGCGATGGCAAATATGTTATAAATGTGAAAACGCTACTGCAATACTCATTTATCACAATTATTACTTTATTTATTTTACTCATGTACACATTATACAGTTGATAAATGGATGAAAGACAAACACTTACGGAATGATTCAAATACTTTAGCTAAAAAAAAAATCCTGCTAAAAAGGTGACAAACTTGAAATTATATAACAGAGGAAAAGTTTTGCTAATATACAGAGAACACAATTTAAATTTTGAAAAAAAATTAGTACTTAAAATTTGTGAAGTTAAATGAGATGGTTGGGACTGAATATTTGAAGTTACTGATTTTACGTCAGGTTTAAGACTTGTTGTGGCAATGCGTAGAACAGAAGAAAGGTTCTCATCTGCTATTCTATTTCTTATTTTTGATTTGTTTAAATTCATTGGTGAGAAAGTTTGCTCATAAATGTAAGTGCTGCCAAAGAAAGTGGCATATGCAGCTGCATTTTGCTTTAAGCACGAAAAATCCTTGGGTAAGTTTTTATAAAATTCTAATATCGATTTTTTTTTGAATTGATTTTTGATAATATTAGAATTCTGTTAATCAATTAAGACTAACTGCATACTCTCATCCACTAGATTTATATCAACAGAAAATAGAGAAGAAAAGACCTCAATTTTTGTTTGGCACTTTTTTAAATCTAAAAACCGATCGTCAAATGCATTGTGCAAGATTTAAATTTGTTCCTCATACTGCATCTTCATGTGTGGAAATTTTTTCATGTATTTTTGGCAGTAGGGAAAGTGTGCAAAATTTTTAGTTTTCAGCTGGTTTTGAAATAAACTTAATTTCTATTCAAATGCCTTTACATTATTTATCAAATGAAAAATGAATTGATTCTTTACTTGAAGCTTTGTGTTTAAGTCATTCAAATGGCCTGTTATGACTGAGAAAATCCAAATCACTCTGAAAATTTGCTTCTTTTAACCTTCTAGTATTTCTACCACAGTCACTTGGAAATCTAACAATTTCATTAAATAGTTCCATGAAACGATTAAGGGCAACTCCTCGTCTGAGCCATCTAACTTCTGTGTAATAAAGAATATCAGAAGGCAGATCATCAAAAATCTTTTAAAAACTCTTTAAATTGCCTATGTTTGAGGGCATTACTATGAATAAAGTTAATTGCTTCAGATACACACTGCATTAAGGTTGCAAATCCTAATTAGTTAGCACATAAATTCTGTTGAGGAATAATGCAATGAAGCTGCAACAGTTCTACTCCACAATGGGCACTCCAGTGCAAAGCAACCCATTAGATGTATGGGCAAGGCCCATTCTTTTAGCAGTGTAACCATTCCAATTTTCATGCCAATCATTGATTTTGCTCCATCTGTGGCAATGCTAATACAAATGTTCATGTTTAAGTAAGTTACATCGCACAAAAAAACAAATAGAATGAAACTAGAAAGAAGTTCACTTCCAGTTGTTTTCCCCTTCATGGTAAACATTCCAAGAAGTTCTTACGTGACACAAATTTTTTTATCAATTCCACAGACAAAAACACACACAATTGCTGAGGCTAACTGAGGATCAATCAGTAGATTCATCAACAGCTAAAAAAAAAATACAAAGTTTGAAGTGGCTGATTTTACTTGATTTTCAATGTCCTCATTCAACTGTTGAATTCTTCTTTGAATAGTCATTCTATTTAAGCTTATATTTTAAAATTTCCTTTTTGCTTCAGGACAAAGTTTTTCAGATGCAAGTAACAAACACTTTTTAACAAAATCACCGTCTGTGAATGACCAACCTTTTTTCGTGATAATTTCAATGACCTAAGCTAACTTCTACGTATGAATTCAAGTTAACTGTAAATTTTTGAAAAAAATTTGCTTTACTACTAAAGTTGTTTGATTTTTTGCGATCGTTCATATCCTTTCATAGTTGCAAAATGTTTGTGCTTTGTTTCATAATGCCGCTTTACGTTATACTCTTTTGCCACAGCAATCTTGCAACTACGTATTAAGTATGTGACAGTATCATTGTAATAGATAAAACAGTATTTATCTGCCCTTGCATCTTGAAATTTCCGATTTTGAAAATCACCATTTTCTCTCATCTAAAATATTTCATGTGGCTTTATTAATAAATGATACTAGACTAAAAATGTGAAATAAAAAAAGAAGTATCAGATCTGTTCTGTGACAGCGATTTCAACATTCCCGATCTACAAGCAAAATCACAGGGTTGTTTAAAAGAATGATCATTGCAGCTAAGTAGAAGTTAAAGTTATTATTGGTAATGCTCACCATGAAGTAAAACATGAGTTTGATAGATACTTTTGATTGGTTCAGCATAATTTCAAATCAAGACTGTTCTGGCATGCGCATGTGAATACGCATTTGTTCTTTGACCTTCTGTGCATCCAGACCGTGCAATGAAAGAAATAATGGCTTCCGGCAATCATGTCCGCGAGTTTCTCCTATACGAAAATTCATACTTGCACATAGCCATGAAGGAAACACATTGAAAAGCTGCGTAGTAAATTGAAAAAAAAACCCAACTGTAAATCAATTATTTGCCGTAATACTGTTTTCATATAATATTTTTCCCTGTTTAATTAACAAAGGTCAATGCCATTTTAAATTACTCTTCTTTTATAATAGACATATGCGGGCCAACTTTGAAGGCTTCGTGGGCCAAAATTGGTCAGCGAACCTTAGGTTGTGCATCCCTAGTTTAAATAATTGCATGTACCCTTTATGATGTTACTCATTTTGGATGGCGTGGGGACAGGAGCTACATTATTTGTTTTATTTTCGTCGTTGGAATCTATGTCAATGATATTTTTTTTTGAGTTTTGAACAAACTCCAAAATGTCTTTCTCTGCCATAATTAGGCTGTTTGTGCATTATCATTGTCTACTGCAAGCAAATTCTTCCAATGATACAGTAGAACTATCCAATAATACAGAAACTTTCTGTAACATCCTTCTCAAATCTCACTTGCACAGCTGGTGTTTTCCATATTTTGCTCATTCCCCAAAGTGAAATCTTTTCATAAGAGAGGAAAAAAAAAAAAAAAATGAATGAAAAAACATCGTAGTTTGTTTGGACCATTGTATTATTTTGTATTGATTGATATTTTGTCTTAAGCATTTTTGTGTTAAACACATTTCATGTAATTTAAATTGAAAAAAAGTTTTGTGTTATGCAGCCATTAACACCATCTGGCAATTGAATTCTAAATAAAACTTAGTGTACCTTTGTATAAGTTATTAAGAGAACAGCTGTGTACACTGATTTCATTAGTATTTAATTAGTTAAATGTAGTTTCAGAATTTTTTACAATTCATTTTTTCACTTATTCATTAATTCACTTTTTTTAAAAAACAAAATACTATAGTCTTTTTCAACACTTCTAAACTGTTACTGAAATTTATGATGAACATAAAATAAGGAAGAGTTGAATGTGTAATTATTAAATTTAGTAACAAGTTTGTTACATTAAAATCAGTTTTAAGAATACCATATTTCTCTTATTATTACAATAAATTTCATTAAAATGAAAAAAAAAATCTGCTCATAATTTATTTTTTAAATTAAAAAAGACATGGAACAAATTCAGTGTAAGAAAATTTATTTAAAGTATTGTTGTAGTCAATTAAAAAGTTCCTGTGTCATGAAATGAATTTTGAAATAAAGTGAACTATATTTTAAAAATTCAACAATTAAGATTTATTTGCAGAAAAACTTGGGCACCTATATGCAATGAAGATAAAGGATTTTGCATGGATAATATTAAATATTTTTAGAGTGACAAGAATTACTATATGTTCTATTTTCTATGACTATATTTTTTATTTATGACTGTATCTTGATATTTTTAACCACCTTTTTGCTGGGCATCTGTATTGTCTTCATGGTAAAATTAGTTTCACTTGTTTTCAAGTAAAAATTCTTGGTTTCCTGAGGTTGCATTACTTTTAAAACTGGATTGGATTTTTCATTTATTAACTGTTCATTTGCAAATTATTGCATTATTATTTTATTGATTTAAAGATATTTTTCTGATGATTAGATTTAAATCAATAGTGCTGTATTTTACATACATGTATATATAATATTGTTAGACAACATTTATGTTTATTTTTTTTATAACATAGAAATGTATTTTTTTTTGTAGGATATTATGGTGGCTGGTGGTATGGAAAGTATGTCAAATTCTCCATTTTATTTAGCTCGTGGTGATACTCCATATGGTGGTGTCCATTTGTTGGTAACTAAAAAAATTATTAATGTATTAAACCAATAATTTTTTTGTTTATTTGAATGAAGTAAATATCTCTTTGTGAGTTTTTTTTATTATTTAAATAGCATTATGTAACAAAACAAAAAAAAAGACATTGTTTTAAGAGGCTATTTTTTATCAGTGCTGTGCTTTATTAAATTAATAAAATTGCTGGAAACTTTTTATTTTTTCATTATTTTTTGCAATATTATTATTTTGTAATTTTATTTACTTCAACATATTTTAAAATATTAATATTTAGATTTATAAAGTTGTAGCAATTTGTGTTTATAAATTCTCTTTGTTCCCCTCTAGGATAGCCTTGTTTATGATGGTTTGACTGATGCATATCAAAAATTCCACATGGTAAAAAATCAATTTTATAATATGTTGTATGAATACAAGGTGTGACACAAAAAAACAAGACTAAGTGTGTTGCTTGAAAAAAGAGTGGAGGTGGCAACTACTGTTTTGGTGGCATCGTCCCACACTCTTTTTCCATCCATGTGACCAGTTTTGCCTTAATCAATCATGCCAGTTGGGAGTACTGCATCATTGAGTGAACATGTGCAACTGCATTTTGTGGGAAAAATGTTGAATCAATATCTTGCTTCTTGTGAAACTTAAGAAATCAGTCACAAAAACATTTCAAATATTAATCTAGGCTTATGGAAATAAAAATTAGTCTTGTGCACATGTATTTAAATGGTATAAGAAGTTTTCAGGAGGAAGGGTCAGGGTGGAAGATAATGAATCTGTTGGCTGACAAAGGTTGTCGAGGTTCAGACCAAAACATTGTCAAAATTCATGATATGAGTGGGTTCTTACTCACATCAGTGGTCAGACTGTTAATCAACACTACTTTTTTGAAACACTAAAAAGACTGGGGAAAAGTTAGGAAAAAAAGTCCAGAACTGGGGAGTGATGGATGGCTGTTGCATCAAGACAATGCACCCACTCACACCGCCCTATCTGTCGAGCAGTTTCTGACCAGCAAGCACAATACTGCGATAGGGCATCCTTCTTATTCACTGGATTGGGCCCCATGTGACTTCTTTTATTTCCTACCGTTAAATTTTGCTTAAAAGGAACTCATTTTACCTCAGTTGAAGAGGTTCAGGCAAAAACAGAGAGTCCCCTGAAGGGCCTTCAATAAACCTCATTCTAGAACTGTTATCAGCAGTGACTGCACAGAATGCAGAAGTATGTAAATGCTGAAGGGAACTACTTTGAAGTTGATACTGTTATGGAGAACTGATTCTGTATGTGCAATGATTTATTGGACCAGTCTCATTTTTTTTGTGTGTCACACCTTGTATAAATAATAATTTATTTTTGTTAGAAATTTTATTTTTTTTTAAAAAAAATTTATAATCTTAACATGTAAAATTAAAAGAAATATTTTGATAGCAAAAATAATTTTCTTTTAGGGAGTGTGTGGTGAAAATACTGCTAAAAAAATGGGAATTTCTAGACAGGAACAGGATGAATTTGCTATTAACAGCTACAAGAAAACTGCTCAAGCTACTGCAGTAAGTGTAGTACTGTGAAAAAAAATAACACAACAACAATCATTTTTTAATGCTGTCTCAGAAATTTTCTAATGTTGAATTCTTTATATATTCATAGGTCTTTTAAAAAGATTTAAAATTTATTTTCTGTAAAGGAAAGATGAAAGTTCTTATGTACAGTAGTCAAAAAGGGGAAGGCACTTTTAATAATATTTGTAATTTTAAATTTGGACAAAATTAACTTAAATGCCAACCTCCTCATGGACAGTGTTGTTTGTCATATTACCCCCCCTCCCAAAAAAAACGTGTCTTTAAAACTGAAATTTTTTTTTTAGCTTCTGTTTTTCTTTTCTTTTTTAGTTACTGTTGCTATCAAAATAGTGATGGAAATTTTTAATGCATGACATAGCTTGTTAGAACCTATACCAAGAAGATCAAAATATTTTTGCTACTAATAATTCAGAATTTTTTTTGGCAGAAGGAACAATAAAATAATTTGCCACAAATTATTTTAATGTAGTTTTTATGCTCTGATGACCAAGTGAGATTGTTAATTTGTTTTTGTGATGAATTTTATATAACCATTATATATTCCTAACACATATTTATTCTAAACTGTACTAAGAAATAAATTTGATACATGTAGTGTGAAAGAGTATGGTTTTTTTTTTTAAATTTTAAACTTCGATACATTTTAGGGAAAACTAGAGATCCTTGAATGGGATATCATTTGTATTATCACCATTAGAGTAAGTAGGAGGAGGGGGATTACTGACAGAAATATTTTTCATTTTTTGGGATAAAACATTTTATCAATTTTCAACATATGTGTAAAAAAATTATTTTTTTGGAATAGAAATTCAAGGGAAAAAGTGAAATAATTTAACAAGAAATTAATGTTTTAAAGAAAACTAGACTTAAGATTTTATTGGATTAATTAATAAATATAATATGTGGTAATTATAACAAAGTCTAAATATAAACTAAAATTTTAATAAGTTGTATTTTTAAATTTAAAATCTAGCTAAAATTAATTTCATAAGCTGAAATGTAAGATCATTTGTTAGATTTTGTTAGTATTGTGGAAAATAATGACAAAAAAAAAGAGAGAAAATAATTTATTGTGCAATTTTTATACAAAAAAGAATATCCCCAAACATATAGTTAAATTAAGAAAAACATCAGGGAAAGAAAATATTTTTTTTTTAATTCTTTATTCCAAAATGCTGTACATATGCTATTATATATTTTTAAAAAAATGGCAAACGAGTATTGTATCAGGGTTGAGTAAATCAGGATTTTATTATACCTGAAAGCATATTAAAGTAAATGCATGCGTTTTTTTTTTTAAACTACAAATTTCTGCAAAAATATTTCATTTTGAGCCATGAATAAAATATTTCCATCCTTATTTCAGTGTTTTATAAAGCAATTAATTTTTTTGTTTCAGAATGGTTTGTTTAAAACAGAAATAGTCCCTGTTGTAGTACCAGGAAAGAAAGGAAAGCCAGATGTAACCGTTTCTGAAGATGAGGAATATAAACGAGTGAACTTTGATAAAGTTCCTCACTTACCTACAGTTTTTCAAAAAGAAAATGGTAACTTGTAAAGTTGCAACTTTTTTTTCAATTTGTGGAGTAGTTTTAAAGTTAACAAACTAAAATATTTTAAACTATAAATAAAAAAGCTGTGTAACATTTTAAAATGTTGATGCATTAATTTTATTAAATTAATAAATTTTACTTTTTTCATTATTTGAAATAATTTGACTGTCTGTTTGTGGGTGTAACCAAGGGTTGAAATAAATAATGTGGATGCCTAATCACTTCTTAGTTCAAACACCTCATTGTTGCAACAGCCCATAAGGGCCAAGGCCTACTGTGTCCAACTCGGTATACGCGACCTTGGGCCCTGAGGTGCATGAGCAGATGTTCCGGTCAGGGGGTCAGTCTGATGCGAAACCCCCAGTGTTAAGTTCCCAAGTAAGCTTCATACTCATTTATCGACTCACCGAAGAGATGAAAGTTTGAGTCAACCTTGCCCAGCCCGAGGTTTGAACCTTGGACCTGTGGTGTGGAAGCGTGATGCACTAACCACTCAGTCACTGGGCTTCACTTAGTTCAAATATTGTATTCAAATATACTAATATCAATGCACAATAATGTTAAAAAAGTTCAAATATTGTATTCAAATATACTAATATCAATGCACAATAATGTTAAAAAAATCTGTGAAGCTCCTAAATGTTTAATATTCTTCCCTTGAAATCGAATTGGAAGTGTACCTAACAGATAGCAAATATATTGCACATAATTCTATTTCAATTAAATTATAACTTTTAATATTTTAAATTAAAATATGCAACATACATTTATCTATATAAGTTAAGAGGATTAAAACTATTATAGAATCAGTTGTGTGCATAGATAAATGAAGAGAAAAATTATTTTTTATGCAAATTCTGAAAGATACAATTATTATAAAAATGAGTATTTATTGAATAGAGATCAACAAATTTTGATAAAAAGTCTGGAAATTTAAAATAAAATTTTTTTTTGATTATCTTTTTCATTTATGGCCTAGATAAAAATAATTGTTTGTTAGCAGATTTAATTAAATATTAATTGCAAAATTGTTTTTCTTGCATAATTTCTTGAATTAAATGACATATATATATTTATAATTATGTCTATAAAATTTGGAATCCAGGGGATTGATTCTGAAGGGCAGAGGAAGACACATCAGATTCATATCTTATAAAACTTTTAGAACAAAATTGCAGTGTTTTAATGTGGCCTTATTTTATAAGATTATTTAATTTTAAATTATATGTTGTGGAAATGGAACATTGTAGAATAATCAGAATAATTATGTAGGTACTATTACTGCTGCCAATGCTAGTACAATCAATGATGGTGCTGCAGCTTGTGTTCTAATGACTGCTGATGCTGCTGAAAAAATGAATGTCAAACCTTTGGCCAGGATTGTTGGTAAGATGTTTCATTTGTAAAAAGACACTATTCAATATATATTTTGAAAATATTTTCTTTTATGTGTGGGGTTCCATTTTGTAAAATGTGACTAATTTAGAAATTTGTATTCTGAAATGTTTATTGTATATTTTTTACTATCTGTTTAAATGTTAAAAGAAAAAAAAACACCTTGCTTATAAGAATTTATATAATCAGAACCAAGGTGAAATATAGGCCATGATAATATGGGCTCAGACCCAAGACATAGGTCCATCTTTTTATTCACAGTAGTGTTTCATATTGTTTTTTTTAAAAATAATAATTAAAAAGAGGTTTTCAAACAGATAAACCAGGTATTTGGTGTCATTTAGGTCAATAATTATGCAGTTGCATGTTGTCTATCAGGGAATTTTGGTGAGATTGGATTTGTGATAGCAATTTTTTATAATGCCCTTAGGTGCAAAAAGTCTAAATTCATTCTTTTAGTTTTTATTTTCCATCATATGATCATACTATAGATGCACTTAATAAATAGTTTTTTGTGCACTAAGTATTTTGAAATTTTTTTTATATGTGATTATAAAGCATTCTTAAATATATTTTGATAATATTCACTGTCTGAATATAGAATTTTAGTACTATATATTGATGTAGATTATCTACAAAAGTATGGCAAAAAATTGTCATATCTGAACAATTATTTGAAGTAATGAGAAAATAGCTGTATTTCTAAATGTTTAAATACTCAATAATAGAAAGATACATTATTTTGAATAAATTATTGCTGTGTTAGATTTGGGCTATTTGTTATAATAATTTCCAGCTCTTTCTGATTGTTTCAAATTTAATATCATAAAAGCAAAAGAAAACATTCAGATAATTCATTATAAATGGTATTATGTATTATCATGTAATCAATTTTTAAAAATGCGTTTTTTGTTAATTTTTTTCTTAAGCTATGTGAGTTAATGCTTAATTAAGGTTCTTTTGTCTAGTTTTTGTTCTATGATATAACATTTTTTTCTTCAAATAGGTTTTGCTGATGCAGCTGTTGCTCCAATTGATTTCCCCATTTCACCTGCCTATGCCATACCCAAGGTAGGTTTAAATATTTGTTTTTACATACAAAATATTTGTATCTATGTACTGTGGAAGAAATTATTTTAAGTACAAATATATTGTATAGTTTCCAAAAATTGAGGGGCAGTTTAAATTTCTGGCTCCAAATCCTCTTAAGACATATTGTGCCAAACACATGTTAAAATAATTCTATGAATCATATTATTAATAAATCAAAATTGTATATAAAATTTAACTTTGTATAATATGTGAAAAGATGTTATATGTGAAATTAGAGAGGAAAATAGTTAAAAGGGATTTGCATAAACTTAAATTTTTGTTTTATAATTGTTAATTCATAGAAAAAAATACAAGGAGCATGCTTCAAGTTTAAAAGAAAGTCAGGTCTAACTGCCCTGAAAAATAGCCTGGAATGAAAATGTTTATTTTATAAAATTTGAAAGAAAATTAACCTGGTAGGATTTTTTATAACCTCTAAAATTATAAATAATTTGAAATGATAACATTAACATTTGTTTAAAATGATAAAAATGCTGCTCTTGATATGTTTTATATGAGTAATATTAACTATTTAATTTTTTTATGCATTGATTTTAAATATCTGACTGTTAACCAAACATTAAAAAGTGTTAGTATCTCATACAATATGAATATGTGATGTGCAATTTTTAATTACAGTTGCTGGAACGTACTGGAGTAAAGCAAGATGATGTAGCTTTATGGGAAATAAATGAAGCTTTCAGTGTTGTGGTTTTAGCTAATATTCTTAAGTTAAAACTGGATCCTTCAAAAGTTAACGTTCATGGAGGTGCTGTAAGCCTTGGTCATCCTATTGGGTATGTAATTGTTATGGTTTGAAGTATTTGTAATTAACTCAAAAACTTTTATTTGGAAAAAAGAACAAAGTTATTCCCTTGATAGTTTATTTCCTACTTCTCGTTCATTGGATGTCACTCCCACACTTATCATTCTCCAATTACTTTTATGTAAATCAGTCATCAGGTCTTGTTTTTGACGCTTTGACAATATGAGGGCATGCTACCTCCAGATAATTCAAATTTAAAAAAATAAACTACTTAGAACTGTCACTAATATTACATCAGGAACACAACCCTAGCAAAGATGTAAGAATCTCACAAATCATTAAACATATAGCCCATCTTGCCTATAAATTTATAATAAACTTTTTGAATATGATTATTTAATAATTAAAAGCTAAATTAACATTCATACATGATAATGGCCACTCATTTCATAAACATCTTGCAACAAACATTTTCACCTTCATGCAGTTTAATTACTGACAATTCTCATTCTCCTTTCAAAGTAAAGCAATTATTTTCTAAGAATTTTTTTAAAAAATTAATGGGAAATTACAGAAAATTTATTTCCAACTAATTCTAATTTTTCTTCTAACAAATCAGACTTCAATAGCCAATTTCAAACCACAACTGAAACCTATAGAGACACTAGTCATAAGGCCAGTTTTAAGTTTACTTCCAGGGTATTTGAGTCTAAAGTAGGAGCCTACATCGGCAGTAACTCCTTGCTGCTTAGGCTGATTGCTTATTCAATGCATGAGAAGCATTTTAAACAAAAGTTTTTTTGCTTTAACTCTTTTTTTTTATAAATATTTTAATTATAATTACACTGATATGTATAATTGCATTCATATTTAAAAGTAGAAACATGAATGTTGGAATATTTGTGTACAAATATAAAGTAAAACTGCTGAGTTTTATTTTTTAAAAATATTATATGCTTTGTTTATATGTCTTAAAATAATAATAAAATATTTGATATGCAATAGTCTTTATTCAATGGTCTTCAAACATTATCAACTTTTTAAATTCAACTTAGAAATATTAGGTGTTTTGGGCAAACCTCATCCCATCTTTTCTTTCTTTTTTTTGTTAGAGAAATATATTTGAAAATATAAATACTTGAAATAGGTCAGCATGTTGAAGTATTTTATGTAAAGGTAGTTTTAAAAAGTATTGTTTTACTTATTAAAGAATTTTAACATAAAATTAATGTGATTTACTCATTAGTAGCATTAATTTGTGCTCCAGGTGACTCATTCTTTTGCATTTTATTTAATGACTGCAATGCCGGCATTTTGTCCACACAAACTGTAGGTCCTGCTGTTCTGAGGAGTTATGTGCAGTGTGATATCATAATTTGCTTTTAATTTCTTTCTATGTTTTGTTTTCATTGCCAGATATGTTAAATATATTGTTCTGAATGGTATTAAAATGTATATAGCTGCAGGAGACACTTTTGTCTATTCTGTATGAATTTGAAATAAATAATTTAGGAAAGCTTGTTTAAATTTAGATTTTACTGTCAAATCTGTTGATAAATTGTTCCTCCTTCTTCACTGGCATGATTTGTTGTAGTCCTCAAAATGATTTTTTATCCTTTCATGCCTAGTTTTCTCTTTTGGGAAATATTTTTTTTAAATTGGAAAAAGTGATATATTATACACTTTTTAACACTATATTCATTCATTAGAAACTGTTTAGTTTTGCAAAACATAGCACACTATTCTCTTTGAGATGTGATGAACACAATTTAAGTTTTCAAACCACAGTTGTCATTATTTTCTTTTATTTTTTTTTTATAAAATCTACATCTATTTTCCTTGAAGAGAGATATATGTACTTCAGTTAGAATGGCTAACATGTCAGCTAAATAGGGCAAACGTTACATCTTTATTTCATCACATAATTGTGGAGCATAGTCATGACTTTATTTGATTAAAATTAGCAAAAAATTCTATGATTAAATTAAATCCATGAAACGTAGTTTGAAGACCATTGGTCTAACCTATTTATGAATTGAAAAATTCCTGTAAATAAATATACTTTAATTTTCAAAATATTAATGTATTCAGATTATAATGAAAATGTAAAAATTAGTCAGTGTATGTTTCATAACATTATTTCTCTCATTTGTTATAAATGAAAATTGAACTTGTATGGGAGGTGGGAGAAAGTGAGTAAATTATTTAAACCTGTTAGTTTTATTATTTTTTTTTCAGTATGTCTGGAGCTAGAATTGTACTTCATTTGGTTCATGCATTGCAAAGTAAACAGTATGGTGTTGCAGCTATATGCAATGGTGGCGGAGGAGCTTCTTCTATTATGATTCAGAAAATTTAAAGTGCAATTTTTATTTATTTACCTCAGTATCTGAGTGTATTTTTATATTGTGTGTATTATATTAAATGATGGATATGAATAAATATTTATATTTTTGCAAAAACTGTCTTTTTTCTAATAGTTTTGTTTATAGTGTATTAAGTTATGGAAGTGAATATTTTTATATTGATTATTATTATGCAAATAATTAATCAACTGAATTTTCAAAATCTAGTTCCAAATATGTTATTTAATACTTTATTTCTAACATTTTTATTTACATACAATAAAAATGTTACACTTAATTGTAAGTTGAAATTTTTAAATTTAATTTCTCTTTTAAAGTTACTAATTAGCTATTGTTTCGGCTACCAATAAATTATATACCCAACCACTTTTTACATTAATGTGAATGCCTGTGTAAAGTTTTATTTCTGCATGTTGGCTCTTCTGTCCTATCAATTATATATATATATCCAATGACAATAGCTTTTTGGTGACTAAAAAAAATTTTTTTTGCATAGAATTTAGGTTTATTTTTTAAAATTAAAAATGTGTCAGTATTTATTTTATACTGTGATTCATTATTAAATCTTACTCCTTAATTAATCTAAGTAAACTATCTGTATTTTTCTTGAAATTCAGTTGTATCATTATCCCTCACAAATATATTTAATCAATCACAAAAAGTACTAACACTTAAGACTGCTTTAATAAGATATGGTTTATAAATTTTTCATGGAAAAATCAGATACTTGAAATTTAATCAATATCTTCAATATTAGCAATTTAAATGCATTTCATTTGTTATTTTTAATATTTTAAATTCTACAATAAGCAAATATTAATGAAAAATAAGAGTGAAGGTTGTCAATATATTTGTTGAGGAAAGTTGATACTTATATTTATTCTTAAAACCTAACCAAATAGTTGAATAACATGCTATGTGCACTTTTAAGATGTACAGGGCTGAAAAATGGTTTAAAAGAAATTTTTGTGATGACTTATTTTTACTTAATTTATGATGTATATAAAAATATTGTAATGTTAATAATAAATTTAAGATATTTGAATAAAATAACAAAAAAAAAATATCTTTGAATAAATATTTGATAATAACTGAAATATATCTGATATTCTGAAACATATTTCTTGTATAGAAAATTTTCATTTTGTAAATTCCTCTGGAATTTAAGGATATATAATTTCATAATTCTAAAAAGTTCTTATGTGGTTTGAAGAGTGTAACAGAAAAGCTCAGGTGTTGTGCTTAACATTATTGTCAAGATGTGTGGTATGAGATTCTCAAACTTTACATTGATTTTTTTTTTCTTGATCATCTGCTTTCAATGGATTTTTTTTTTTTTTTTTGTCATCACTCTATTATAAAAGGGATTTTGCAAATATATTAGTTCCTTATATATATATGTAAATCCAACAAGATTCAAAAATAAAATTTTTTAAACATTCTGAATAAAAACAGATAAATGCTTGAATCAATATTTTTTGTTTATAAGTATTAAAATTTTCCTATTCTGTTAAAATAGTTTCACACACTACTTATTTAAAAACTTCAATAATTCCTGAAAGTATTGGCACCATAAAATCTAACAAAAAGTACATAATCCTGTATCTTGACAGGCATTTAAAAAAATACCCATGTTTGTGCTCACATAGGAAATACTCAACAGTTTTCCTGCAGATGCTATTGTTACAGAGCTAGTACTAAAAATATATTTAAAGACCGATTTGACCATTCTGAAACTGTCCTCTCTTTATCCTTGTTTTTTCTGTTAAAGAAATTATTGGTATTTTTTAGATGCTTTTTTTTTATTTATTAATTAAAACTCTGAACACTTCTAGAGAATATCGATTACACTTAAATGCTCAAAAATACATTAACATTGTTGGGAAAGAAGCCTACTTTGGAAAACTTTTTGAGTGAAATAAATACAAAATATATTATATACTTATCCAATATTTGGGGGTTTTATTCTTGTAAAAAAAATTCTTATGCTGATTAATATAAATTATTCTTGTAGAATACTGTGTATTAATTGACCAAAATATTTTACTCATTTAACTTCATTAAAAGTGAATATTCTATTCAAATAACATATTGTTGAAGCATAGGTACACTGTTACATAACACCTTAATTAGATTTTGTTATGCTTTAAAATGTACATTTTTATGAAATGTTTTTCATTCTTATCCATTTGTTGAAATACATATTAGTCATGCAAAGAACTAAAAAATGAAAGTAAATTTTTATTAAGAATAAATAACTCTAACATTTTTAAATGAGTAATTGAGAACTGGCTGCTTCCCATTTTTAAGATTACAATTTTATGAATTGTCAAAAATTAGCCTTCAGAAACTTGAAATATAAGATCAAAATTTAGATGGAAGTTTTTAAATTATTTATTAACGAGAAAGTTGAAGCTCATTAAAATACTAAATTAGGAAGGATACAAGTAAAAGTGGCCATTGTTACTAATGCAACCTGATTGTAAAGGCCGGATCAAGGTCCACGAAATTCATCATGGCAAAGTGACACCTGTTGTTAGCACCTTACATGTGACAGAATGATTTGGCCCATTTTTCCGGGAGGGCATCCTGGAGTGGTCAGGGGCCAACCACCAACCTCACGAGAGAACTTGCAGCTTGATGGCTATTTACAGTCCCCCCATGCCGCAAAGGTTATATATATTTACAAACATCCGTGCCTTCTCCAGGATTCGAACCCAGGCCCTACGGCACAGCATTTAGCATTGTCATCCACTATACCGGATGGGCGACTATGTTCTATTATAACTATGATCATGGAGAGACTGATTAGTTTTAAGTTCTGGGTTGCACAAATATTGTGTATTTCCGAATATAAGCTGATCTATACATAAACTAAAATAGTGCATTTTTTCTTCAAAATTTATAAATAAGGTTATTGGTAAAAAAGAAATAAACTTCTGTAATGTTGCCAAGTGGGTAAAATATTTTTCAATGAAATTGTAAAGTAAGACACCAACAATAATAGTTTTATTTCTGGCAATTCTATCTGAAGCTAACACATTTTCACCCCTATTTATTTGATACCTTGTGCACTATTTGTTCTAGTCTATTTTTGATTGTTTGGAAAATAAACATCAGAAGAAATTTGTATGTGGCAAGTGATCATTGACTTACAATTTATGCCCTGGAGTAAAATCTCGCCACATGATGAACAAGTGCATTCAGACATTCCAATTAACAAATGTAGATATTAAAAAATATTCAAAAAACTTGCCTTCTGACACAAATTTTGAAAGCTTTATGACTATTTTCCCATTTAGAATAAAAAATCCATTCAAAACATCCAAAAAGTTTGAACATGGCTAACTGAAATTATTATTATTTTTTTTTAAAAAAAGGAGAGGGGGGGGGTTAAAATTACGGTTTTTTTTCAAGACTCGAGAATTTGTATATAAACCAACCCACTTTATAAGTTCCGAAAATTCTTGCCTTAAACACAAAAATATACGGTACATATAAATAGTATTTTACTGTCAAAAAGAAATAATATTCAATGACTTCGAACAATGCAAGCTAAAATACTAAACATTTTAGAATATATATTTAATCATTCACAATAACATACACAACTTTATCACTGGTTATGCTTCATTTAACTTATGAAATCATACTGAAGACAGATATTTAATTATGTCATAATATATAAAAGATTATATTCTCTCCTTTTTAACACATTTGTTCTTATAATTCAATTTTTACATAACTATTTTACTTAAATCTCTAACAATATAATTCAAATTCACTTTACACACTACTTACAAAAATAGACATCAAACTGATTACTATATTACAAAAATTTATCTTAAAAGTAAATTTAATATTTTGATGCTTTTCAACAAATGTTTTATATATAACAACATTCCTTTGATGCATGATAATTCATATCCTGAAAAGTTTGCAGAGTAATCAGAGAGGAACTAATTGGATTGCTTTGTAATCAGACTTAAGCAACTAGGGATGTATTTCATCTTGTGTACATCATAAGCTTATTTTAAAATAATGGTCAATAAAACAAATTTGATTTTTGCAGAAGCAATTTTAAAAACTAATTGCAGTTAAAATATTTCATCATCAAGTGCATTTCTAACAGTTTTAAAAAAGTTTGATAGATGATGTAAATTGTGAATCATTAATAGAATTGGCGCTAATAGTTCAGAAGTGACTAGAAGATGATTTATGTAAGCACGAGTATAATGTTTGCAAGTGTAACATTCACATTTGTCAAGGATTGGTCTGAAATCATCTTTGTATAAATCTTCCTTAAGGGGTATAGTACAAGAACACTTGGAACGTTTGGGAACATTGTTTTCAATTTCTTCTCGAAAATATTCTGCAATTGCGTTCAATGGGAACACAGTTGCTTCTCCTTCTTCAGATAATTTATAAGCATACGATGAATCAAATATATCAATTCCACATTTGATTGCTTCTAACATGATTTCAGGTTCAAAGGCACCGTGTAATATTCTGAGTTTACCTTCAGGAAGAAGAGGAATTACGTCTTGTAAAATTTCTTTCATTTTTGGAAAATCTATATTTTCCACATCAGGTCCATTGATATGAAAACCATCTATCACAAAACCATCTACATCTCGTAAGGCAGTAGTTTTAGCAGACTTTTCTCGAAGAAAAGGATCATAACCCCCTTGAATTGTTCCAAAGACTGCAACACCATCCAATTCATTGCAATTTTTGTGGTCTTCCAAACACTGATCAAGAAATTTTAACGAACTGTCAACTGCTTTATTTAAGCGCTTTTTTGAACAACCTTGTGGGGTGTCACTGTCACAGAGGGCTTGATAAGAAACTGGTCGGTAGGCTTTGATGGTTTCCATAAAATCACTCACTGTCAATCTTTTCTTTCCTCCTTCACACCATACAGAAACTCCTTTGTTGACATTGAACCCTGTTGGAGTAAGTGTTCCAGGGTCCTGCACCGACAAATGAAATGGATATTCGGGTAATCCTACAAAAGTATTCAGCCCCTTACCATGTTCCGTAACGGCTTCTTTGAATTCTATTATTGTAGGTAAAGTCTGTAAAAGAAGCATGTTTTGATCCTCTAATCTTTGCATTGTATTAAATGTTAAATGAGGGATAGTGCCGCCTCGTGTGTAACTCATTAATGTTGGAGTTTTAAAAGATAAATTGTTGAATGGCTGTGAAAGTTCCGTCAGACATCCTGACCTGCCAACATTCGATATTTTAACTAAAAATTTCATTTCAATTTCACAGATATAATAGCACAATATCGAGCCGGCTGACCACGTTATTTGTTTACAGATTCAAGTGCGATAATTTTAACAGTGAAAGTTAAAGTTAGGATGCAAGTTTAGAAAAAATGATTTTTCATTATTTTACATTAACAGTTTTATTTTCTTGGTTTTTTAACAAGAATTTTTTAAAAATACTTAAATATACTTTAAATGTTTTTTAATCTAAGAAATATTTTTGAAAGAGCTTACTGTATTACATTTCTCACAACACGTTTATGAGTTGCTATTGCTTAAGCATATCTTTGAGAAAACTTTACATTTCCATTCTTGGCGATATTTGACAAAAAACAAGTAATATAAAAAATTTTTTAAAGTAAATTCCTGCTTAAGTCAACAAGGAAATTTTTTTATTTTATAGTTACTTTTTATTAAATAATTACAATTAATATAAATGTGTATATACATATGACATATTCACAATATTAAGTAGCAAAATAGAAAGCGATTTTCCTTTCTATACATGGTGCAGGACTATTATTTTTGTTTGTTACAATGTATATTCATAAATCCCATTCTCAGAAATCAGGCCATCCCAGGTAGGATTCGAATACACGGCCTTTGTATTAGAAGTCCAATGCGCTACCCATTGAGCTACAGGGACACATCACGTTTCTTCACGTCACAGGGATATGGATCTGCAATAGATCCTCCATCCCCTATCTGATAAGTATTTTGGCGCTGACAAGTGGAAAACCTGAGTGGGAAAAATAAAGTTCACTGAATTTGGTAGGGTAATGCAGGCGAATGGCGTCACAGTCTGGGGGTAATAGTCTTCTGATTTAGGTGGGAAAAAAGTCCTGAGAATTTTGACAGTCAAGTGGGAGCTGTAGCGTAAACACTGTTATTAGTTGATAGCAATACGTGAGAAGCTCTCTAATGGCTGCCCTGAAGTTGGGGAAATTGAAATAAGAGATTGCTTGCCTGGTGGGTGCAGCGAAGAGAAAAATTTTAAAAGTCAAGAATTACAAAAATTAAAGATAAAAATATGGAGTAAAAAATTTGGAATGAATAGTTTGCATTTTCAATAGCAGTGATTGCGAAGCAATACTATTAAGGGGGATTATATAAGAATCCAGGAGTATTCTCCTGGGTCTCTTAGTTTTGTCATTTAAGTGGTAATTTTGAATGTCTATTAAATTTAGATTATTGGTATTCGGAAGATTATTAAAAAATTTAATTGCAAGAGTTTGAATAAAGTTTTTAAAAGGTTTAATATCAAGGGCTTTATAGATGTAGGAGTTTCTGGTGTATCTAGTTATTTCTAAAAAATGAATTTTGCGAGACTTCAAGAATTTCAATATTAGTATTTGCTGCGTAACCCCACACAGAGCAAGCATAACTTAAAATGGGACGCAAAACAGCAGTGTAGAGAAGTACCTTGTTGTTGAGAGTCATATCAGAATTCCAGTTAATTAGTGGGTAAATTGATCTAAGCGCGATCCGGAATTTATTTCTTGCACATGTAGAATGTGGTGTTTCCAAGTGAGTGCTTTATCTAAAATGATACCCAAGTATTTTGTACTCTGAGACCAGTGTATTGGTGTGGAGTATAGCGTGGGAGGTGTGCAAGGCTTTCTTCTCCGGGTAAAAAGCACATCAACCGTTTTTTCGACATTGATTTTTATCTTCCATGTATTAAAGAAATTCTCCAGGAGAGAAAGGTGTTTATTTAGAGCGAGTGTGATTGTGTTGTGATTTTTATAACAGGCCGTTATACATGTGTCGTCAGCATAGAGGTTTATCATTGTTTGTGGATGTGTGGGCATGTCGTTTATGTATAGATTAAATAAAATTGGGCCAAGGAGGGACCCCTGTGGGCAGCCAATATTTATGTTGTGTGTGTCAGAGAGTGTGTTGTTGACTCTGACCTGATAATACCTGAGGGACACATCGAACGATTTTTCTTTTTATATATGGTGTTGCCCTATTATTTTTATTTATTACTATTTATTCATTATAATTAAATTTAATTAATGAATTAAAATTTGAAAAAACTGTTTTTACATCAAGTGTCATCCACTACAAGTTTTAAAAAAAATGTATTTGAGCTTGAGTGGACGAATAAAAAATATTTTATTAATCATTGAAAATTTGAACAAGATATATATATAAATAAATATATATAGTGAGATTGTGTTGACTAATAGTAAGAACCGAACCTGAACAGAAAACAAAATGAAGAAACTCGATCTCAATTTTCAGTTTATAAGTTCAATACATTTTATTAAACCTAAATAATAATAAATTCATAAGGCAAGAGAGAATTACTGAAAAATTTGTATAATTTAAAAAAAAAAGTGTCACAGGCTTATTTTTATCCCAAATTCATAATTTTATCTACTGTAAATTTACAGTTTCGAGATAAATTGTGTGTGTAGTTGTTATTTTAAGGGCTTTACTGATTATGCCATATCAAACAAGCACAGTAAGAAATAAAATTTTGGGTTAGATATTTTCTTTCTTATTATTTTGTTCCATTCTATATAATAGTAGAGCTTCTGGAAAAATCAGAATAGTTTAGTTTAAGATAAAGTCTTTGAAAAATGCTGTGAAATTTATTTATACTTGATTAATTCCAATACTATTTCGGAGAAAACATCACAGACAAGTGTCTCATACTTATTATCCACCCTTTTATATTTTCTAAGCCCTTTTTCGCAAAAAGATATTACTCTGTGCATTATTTTGTATGTTTTGTAGATTATAATATAATTAAGAAAAATAACTAAATTTAACTTTTTATTTTTATTAATTTATCTAACTTTGATGAATCAGAGTAGCATAAATTAAAATTAGTATTATAGTTTAAATTGCTAAATCACATATGAATTATTTACACTCATGTCCACAAATTAAGGACAATTCAGTGTCATGCGGAAATCAAACTCTAAAATAAATATATCACCCGCAAAATGACTACACACATCTTCAAGAATCATATGCAAATTGCACGAAGCCACCAGATGACACCAATTGTACGTCACAATGACGAGAGTGTAAGAGGGGATATATAAGGAATACAGTCAAAGAAGTAAAATTGTTTGCAAGCGCTTTATAAGCATTTCAGTGCAATAACCGCATAGTTATGACACAAAGGAAGCATTTGGATGATTTTTTACGAGGTAGAATTATCGGCCGTCTCGAAAAATCCGAGGAACTTGAAATCGCCCAGAGCGCCATCTCCAGGCTTTGACAACGATCCCAAGATAATGGTAATGGGAGTAGACATTACAGCACAGATATCTCCCGAGTTACAACGCCGATTGAGGACCGGTATTTGACAGTTACTATCAAAAGAAACACTCAGAGCACAGCATCAAATCTGTCTCGTCAGCCTCTTCAGCCACTGGGATGACATTTTTAAGGCAGACCGTGTACAGACACTTATGACAGATTGGTCTATATGTTCGTAGACCTGTCAGATGTGTTCCACTTACTGCAACTTACTGTCGCCTGTGGTTAGCCTGAAGCAGACAGCATGTATTGTGGACACCGCAACAGGGGCCTTATGTGATATTTTCTGACAAGGTCAGGTTTAGCTTGCAGTCTGATTCTCGCAGGACTTTCATATGGAGAAGGTTGCGTACCCGTTACCACCAAGAGAACATTATTGAACGACACCGTTTCGGCAGTGCAGGATTGCTCATTTGGGAGGGGGGGGGAATAATTCTGGTTTCCAGAACTGACCTGCATGTTCTAATTGGAACCATGACAGGCCAAACCTATCGAAATGTCCTTCTAGAACAATACGTACGTTTATTTCGGGGCACCATGGGCACAGAATTTGTGTTTGTGGATAACAACGCTCGTCCTAACCGTGCAAACATCGCAACAAATGTCTTCAATCGGAGGATATCCCCCGTATGGATTAGCCAGCATTCTCACCGGACTTGAATCCAGTAGAGCATGTGTGGGAGAAACTTGGCCAACCAGTCGCAGCCCGTCAACCACTTCCAAAATGTCTTACGTAAATTCGGAGAGCATTGCTTGATGAAAGGTGTAATATTCCCCATGATCAGATCTATAATTTGATGCTCAATATGCCTAGGCATTGTACGGACTGTATTGCATCGTCTGGGAGATATACAATTTAATTAACCATCATACCAAGCATGTAATATAGGTTTTTGTAAATAGGTTCCCTCTCCTTTTTTTGTAATTTGTTCTAGGGAGCAAAAATCGCAATTTTTATTAATGATATCAAATATATAGCATCTTTTTTGCTGTTTACCTTTGTTTAATAAAAGGGCTTTACAAATAAGTCACATTTGTTTTGCTTCGGACTTTTTCCTTGCCTGAACTTGAATTATCCTTAATTTATGGACATGAGTGTAATTAGAAATATCACAATTTGATTAGAATACCTCAATTTATTATCCGTATAACGTTCACTGCTCCATACGAAATTAAAGCCCTCGCTTGAAAGACAGGTTTAAAAAAAAGACTAACTTCCAAAACTTACAATTTTTTTGGATAAATACATTCATTTTTAACTAAAAAATCTTAAATTTTTGGACACTAATATATCTTCAAAAAAAAAAGCCGGTGATCTGATAATCGATAGCGCGCGAAGTGTACATAAGTGCTTCTCAAACTTTCAATATTGGTGATCCGATTTTCATTTTCCTCGCCCTCCTTTCCCTTATACAATAACAATGTTTTGAATCCAATAATAATGTACTCTGGCGTAAATCCACTATACACACACACGACCTTAATTATAAACCGTACAAATTATCTCATGATAAGTATTAAATTTTGTATATGTTACATTTATATATAAATAATATATATTACAAATATATAAGTTACTTTTAAGTAATATGTATTTCAAGTAAGTTATATATACTTTTAAGTAATGAAATAAGTATTCTCCTACTTTCCTTTCTAATTTTCAAATTGGAACAGATTTCAAAATTATTTTTAATTAAATTAAATATTTATTTCCTCATGCATTCATACAGATCTGAGATAAACACACAAAGTGTTTAATTCTAATATTAAACCTTCCTTTGAAAAATTTTATTCTGCAAGACAAGCCCATAGGAGTCACTATCAATTATGAAACTTATTCTTAATTTTGTATTAATGAGTTAATTATAACATACATTGTGCAGTACTGATACATTTACAAGCATATTATATCAATGTAAATGTGTACTTTATTTTTTATTAAGTCCAAATGTATTTTGTTTTTCTTCCTTTCAGTAAATTAATAATTTTTCTTTTTGAATAATCTTTTATTTTCGATATGCTTGCACCCCCAAATCATGTCACCCCCCGGGGTGTGCGCCCCACAGTTTCAGAATCGCTGGTGTACTTGTTTGAATTTTTTTGAAGAACAGTTATCCTAAAGTGGTCGGCAAACTTTCGAGTGAGAAGAGCCAAGTAATATGTGAAACAAAGTAACTAAGGTATTAAAGCGCCATTTATATGCATACCTCTGAGCGAAATTGAGGGAGACTTCCTGTAGCTGACACGATAGAGACTTTCATGCTGCAATTAATATTTTCAATTCCTTCGAAAACTAAGAACTATCGAAGATATTGTTATCTCTAAGGCTCAATGCAAGAACAATCATTGTCAAAATCCCATAGTGTTAGGAATTAAACCTTTAATCTTCGAGGAAGAATTATCGCACTTATAATATCTAGGTGCTTTAATTTTGAATTTCACATTTACATTAGCATTTAAAATTCTCTTTATTGATCCTTAGTCATGTCATAAACTACAGAATGTGTTTTTGTCATTTCTGTAGAGGATTAAGTGCAGGGGCGTAGCTACCCCCGTACCAATGATACAAGTCCCTTAAACTATAGGGGCCCCAACATATGTAAGAAAAAGAATCAAACATGTTAAAGGGCAACAAAAAAAGGGCATCCAAGAAATTTTGATGCATGACCCACTCAGGATTAACTACCCCGGTGATTAGATCAATCTCTTGTCCATTCATGAGTACTCTCGAACTCATGTGTGCCAATAAGTAAATGTTGCTGGAAATCAGTTTAAGGAGTGCCTTCCCATGACCCCATTTTTACCTAGTAAATTGGACTTTGACTATTTTAGCACTAATTATTGCATAACATTTTCAAATATGAGCAATTAACTTTGTTTATCGAAAAAATTTAATGCCGAAGTTGTTGCGGTTAAT
>BMAV01000402.1:0-13866 GCA_019973955.1 Trichonephila inaurata madagascariensis
CATTACATTCAAAATCCATTGCAGGAATCTAAAATGATTTTGTTTGGAAAAAAAAAAATTAATAATGGTAAAAATGATGTGCAGTATTCTCTTTACTTTGGGATACGAAGGAGAAAAAATCTATTAAAAAACCTAATAGGAATGTTTTTATTATTTTATATTTCTTTCTATGTAATAAGTTTTTTTTTCCATTGAAGCAGAAAATATGAAAATGTCAGTTTATTAAAACCATTTTTTTAAATTTGATTTCAGCTAAAAGAAAACTCAGTTTTTTTCATAAAAATAAAAATGTGTATATCATTTGTTTTTATAGTATTGTTTAAAAAAAAATGATGACTTTAAACGTAATAAACTGAAAATGGTGAAAACCTTATTACTTTTTAAATATTTATCATAAAAGTAATCATAAAAGCTTTATAAAAAAAAAAGCTGTTGATGTTAAAAATATTCTTAGAGAATGGAAAAGAGAAAAACTTTTTTAACAAGTTATTTTTTTTTTTTTTTGCATGTTTTTTTTTAACCTTTTTCCTTTTATTTCTAAATGTTTTTTAAGTAATTAAATAAATTTATTTTCATTGCTTTATAGTTTTTTAAATTTCTATATAAAAAATAATTGTGAAATTAAACAAATTATTTAAATTAGGCCAGAAAGGGTTTTCAAAAAAAATAGCTCTTTTATATATTTGTTTTAAATATTCCCTTTTATCTTTAAATAGAAACGTCAACAGATTTTCTATAAAAAACATGGGAATTTTAAGCTCTTCATTTAGACTCATAACATTATTTTCGAATAAATTATTTTCAAAAAATAAGGTTCATTTGCACTAAAACCCTTCCTCTATTAAAAAAGTTCATTAAGCCTAAAGAAAACAATTTTTCGAAACCTTGACAAGGAATACTTCAAAAAAAATAAGTTCCCAAAAAAGAACATTTTTTTTACATTAAAAAAATTAAATACCATTTTGGAACCTTGATTTTAAAAAAAGCATACATGGATAATTTTCATGATATTTAGGTACTTGATTAATACATGTATAAAGTTATTTTAAGGACATTTGAAAAAAAAATTAAATACAATATTTCGACAAAAATTTAAACAAAATAATTTTTTTCAAAATGTTCTCCTTTTTTTAAAAAAATGTTTATTTAATAATATTTGCCTTATATAGTTCGACCCTTTAAGGGGCTCAACTATGATTTTTAAAAAATTCACTTTTCAGGTTACAACCATTGAAAAAATTATCGGCGTTTTTTCTTAAAATTGCTCCCTTTTTGTCTTAAAAAATGGATAAACCCACTTTAATTTATTATTTAAAAATTCTAGTTGAGCCTCTGAAGAGAGGTCTAAACACTACAGGCAAATTTTTATTATTATAGGCATTTTTTACAAAAAGGGGAACATTTTTAAAAAAATTATTCTGTTAATTTTTTTCCTAAAATTTTTATTTAAATATTTTTTTGTCAAAATCCCTTAAAACAAATGTATACATGTATTCTAATCTAAGTAACAGATATCATGAAAAATTTTCCATTTATGCCTTTTGAAAATCACGGTTCCCAACGTATTCGGATACCTTAAGAGATTATTGAAGAATAATTAGCCATTTTTTTCCCAAAAGGGAAATTAAAAGGTTTGGGGGAATGTTAAAGTAAAAAAAATTTATGCACTATCATAAAGCCCACAGAGGAATTCCCCTTTTCGTCGAAAAACTTTTTAAAATTCAAAAATTTTAAAACCCCAAATGACCCATCCCCCGGGGCGGAAAATAAAGGGAAGAAAAAAAACTACAAAAAAGTTCAATATCGGCTTCAAAATTTTGGTACGGTTATTATGCAAAAAGGGATTCGAAAATTCCGTTTTCCGAAAAAAAAATAAAACCATTTAAAATCCCTGGGGCTTAGAACTAATAGTAAAGCTCCTGAATATAAATCTGATCAATTGAAACGTATGTATTTTTTAAATGACTCTGCTGCTCATAAGGCGAAGATGAAACATAGGTTTTTTTTCGAAATATGCAACCTTTTTGGGAAAGAAGGGGTTGTACTACAGTGGGTTTATAACTGTACGGCTATAAATTGTGATCAGAATTAAAGCTAAAAGTATGGTTTAAAAACAGCATCCAGATTTGTATAGTTTCAAATGCTTTTTAAAAAAAATTGCGATGGAAATTCCATTAAATAGAGCGTGCCTTGATAAATTGTTGGTCAAAGATATAAAACGTGTTGAGTAGTATCATTAACAAATTAAATATTTTAAGTTTAGAGGTAAGAACACTTAGGATTAAATTTAGTAATATTTTTCTTAATTTAAACCCTTTCAAATTGAATCAGAGCCTATTACACTCCTAAATATGCCAACAAACAATGAATTAAAATGTACTTTTCCCCCAATCACAAAACGATTGTATGCTTCACTTGAATATCGAACACAAGATAAGTAAAGAAGAAAAAAATATAATTGATATTTAGATAAATTAGTTGTAAATAAATAGGTAACAGCCTTGTATTACTTTTTAATATCTGTATTGATCAGCGAATTTAAAAAAAAAAAAAAAAATGTTCTCTAAACGAAGACACGAAAACCTAGTTATTTTCTAATTGAATGTAATATAGTTCCAAAAAAAATTTATTCTTTGATAGAAAAAACAATTTTAAAAACTAAGACCACACACACACACATATATAAGTACTTTACTATTTCGTTCCACAATTCATTACATAAAATTGTTCATCGAAAATATTTGAAATTATTTAGAGCAATCCATTAATCTATAAAGATGCGAAACAAAACCTACATATATACGAGTATATCTAATGAAAAATACCTAATTGTTTAATTATATATTTCAGTAAATAACAAGAAAAGGAATAAATAAGTGAATCCTCTGAAATGAATAAATTCTTCGCAAATACTGTCAAGTTCCTTATTTTGCATTTGAAAGCCTTTAGAATAAATTTATGGATAGCATTGCACAGAAAATGTCGTACTTCGGAAAGACGCATATATACGTACGGGGCAATTAACGCTTTGGCTAAGCGAAACGTTTATATACACCGGTGGCACTTAAAGTCGTATTTTAGTTCGAGCGTCAAAAGCACAGTATTATTGAATTGTTTTTGTATGGATGGGGGTGCGATGAAAATCCTGATTGAATATTGGATCGCAGACACTGAAAGTTTGAGAAGGGCTGCTCTAAATAAAAAAAAATGACCCTTGCTGTCCAATAAACCTTTCACAAAGGGTGTATATATGAAGTTTCAGCACATATCGGATGACACGTGTTCCGTACTTTTTGCGGACCGGGCCAACACCGCATAGAGCACGATGCGTTACTGAGCATTGCCGACAGGAAGGATGCATATGTCGCACACCCGTCTCTATAATGTTTTACGTTGATTAGAACGTCGTCATGAAAAGGTTAACTAGTAGCGAAGAGCAATTGCATCTTTGAAATTTTTAATACAAACCTCCAAGTTCTAATTTCAATCATTACCAACAGGGAGGGAGCCCTTGTCAATCGCATTCAGCGTTGTAATCCCGTTGAGCATCATTTGCCATTATTAAAGAATTTTCTCATACCCCATGCACTTTCCTTATAATTACCAGTGCTTCAAGATTCCACCCTGCATATCAATTCATTGGTAAAAACCCCAATTGATGTTTAAAAACTGCTTCAAAGCTATTGTTTTCTACAACATGCTAAATGTATTCTCTTACATGCTGCTGTGCTTCTGGAACATAACCCTTTCTGAAGAATGTCTCAGAAGATTGTAGATCATAAGTATTGTGTCTCCACGTTGAAACTGTTAAATTTCGATTCTCATTTTCATTCTGGATCTTTGATTGATTTTACCCAGTTCTTCTGAATATGCATTCAGTATCCTGTAACTGTTTCCAAATATTTATAACAACAATTCTACCCTGTTGCAAATTATGCAACAAATTATGTAAATTATCTACTGAGAATTTTCGTTCTTATTCTATCATCTATATTTTCGCAGTTACACATTTTACCTGGCACCTTAAAAGTTATCCTTAAACCTTAAAATGTTGCGATAAAAACTCTTGGAGGATTACGAAGTATTGAAATCAAAATATTTGTATAATTTTTAGCGGCATAACTAGCCCCTTTAAAACAATTCAATTTCAGAAAAATACATATATTTCAAAAAATTTCTCTACTAGTTACACGAATGTAATTTGGGCTATGCTTATGATGATATTTTTAAAATTATTTGTTTATATTCATTCTTTTTTCATAATACCCCCCAAAAAAATAGCAAAATGTATAAAACAATATAAATAAGTTTTTTAAAAAGGTGACTGCCCCCATCGGTTTCTTTATAAAAAAAATTTTTTTGCTTGAGTTTTAAAAAAAAAAATAAACACAAATATAAATACAAAAAAATTTTAGATAAATATTGTACTTTAAGACAAAGGTTTTTAAAAGGAAATTTTAAAAATTTTTTACTAAAACGGGTAACATTATAAAATTTCTAATACAATTATCAAAATTTTTCTTTATACACAACTACATATTACGGTGCTCTTCAAAAAGAGTCAAAATCTAAGAGAAATATTAAAATACAAGAAATAACAGACAATTATGCATAATGATTTGAAAATTTTGATATTTTTTAAGTTTTTTCTTTATAAAAACTACCCTAAAAGAAACAAAAAATATCTAACCTACAACAAAACTTATGGTCCACTTTATGAAAAATAGTACAATAAAAATTCCCACAAAATTTCAAAACGTTATCTGGTTTGGTTCTTAAGATATCATGTATCTGGTAAAGGGTTTTTCGAAAACAATTTTGAGAAAAGCTCATTTAAAGTTTTATCTTGCCGCCTTTTTGTATAGAGTGATGTTTTTTTTTTAAAATACTATAACTTTATTTCTATTTTACGTAAAGGAAAAAGAAAAACTGTTTTGGAAAAAAACAATGTTCAAACTATTAGATTTTGAAATAAAAAAAAAATTCTTTATGTAGACGAAAAACGACATTTTCAAGGTAGGAGTCACCTTAAATGCGCCTACTCATTTTTATATAAAATGTTCAAGTAAATGTAATTTATACATAATTTAATTAAGAATTTAAAAATATTTTTATGTATGAGGTCTATAATATAACTATGAAATATGTGGCACTCGGAATAATAACTCGAATAATTTAGTAATACATTAAATTTTACGTTATTTTAAAATTTTGCTGAATTTCTCTAAAACGCCTTAGCATGAGAAAGAGTTAGTGTGTGTATGTGTTAAAGTATCATTGCCGCTCACAATTACAAAATGAGAATTGCATTTGACGGCCTCTTTTGATTTGGTAAAATTTAAATTTTCGTGACCACTAAGTATTATCTACATTAAAGTAATTTCTATTTCTTTTGTATTAGATGTAGCATAAAAATATAAGAACACATAAGCATGGGTTTTCTCACGTTTGAACTAAAAGTCATGATAGAAAAATACCGAAAAATTTTTTCGAAATTCATTTAAGATTTTCTTAATTTAATACGATTTTTACACCTCAGTCGATATCATGCGCCTTTCCCAGAATGTGAAACTACTCGTGCTGTTTTTCTTAGAACCATTAGATATTTTTTAGTATGTATTACTATTCAAACAGACAGCTGATCTGTATTAGTTGTCTCACAAATTGTCGGATACCTTTAAAAAACTGGTAAAATGCGTCTACTTAAAAATACTTATAATTTTAATTAAACCTAGATATGAAAGAACAATTTAATACTCTCATATGACACCGAAGAATGTTCAGTAAGGACAGAACATGACAATGTAATCAAATTTGTTTGAAAAAGGAAAATTAATGCAATTCAATTCTTAAATCCCAAATAAAATAAATTATAGATAAAATTACATTACATTTCTTCCTTTAATAAACCCAACGTTAAGAAATATAGCTCAAAAATGGTGAAAAAAATACAAAACATGGTTTCCTCAGAAGTAAAATAATAAGAGGAAAAGAACGAAATTATGCTTTTTATGAACATCTTATTACAGTGCAGAAAAATGACACCTAATTATTCTTCATGACATTATTTCCGACGTATTTTTTCCCTCCTTATTCGAGCGATCTTGTTCTAACAGGAAAGTCTTTGTATGTAGGAAAGAACTATATGAAAGTCTAATTATACCAAAGCTGAATAGAGTCATTCTTACTTTTAAAAAGGAACTCTTGGGAAACAAAAAAGGCCCATCTCTTGAAATATATATAAAAAACTGTGTCCACATTTTTTATTCATTATAATGGGGGAGAGGGGGACTCAGAAACACAAAATGTAACTACACTGAAATAAGAACTTTTCTCTGACTTATGAATAGCTGCTTTTTTCCTTTTTTCTCAAGGGTTTTGATTTCGCCCCTTGTGTGAATACAGAAGTCCCAAACCAAGATTTTACAATTTTTTTTATTTTTTTAAATTTGAGTAGAAAGTAAAATTAGAAAAATGTGTGGACATAATGCAACAAAAGAATAGTCCAACAAAGACAGCAAGTAGTTTTGTTATGGAGTTTGAAGATGGTAAATATCTTAAAAGTTAAAAAATTGTACTTAGCATATGATTTTAAGGCAGAGCGATGGCTATTGATAACGAAAGTGCTTCTAAAACTGCAAATATTTGCGGCCCAATTTTCACTCATAATTTTTATCGCACCCCCTTCTACAACAACATGCAATAAAATGTACTTTGGTGCATGAATTTAATTATAAACAATTAAAATTATCAAGATAAATATTATGTTTTGTATATGAAAAGCTCATGGAAGGCACTAATATTTACTAAACTTGTTTTCAATGCATTGACAAATTAATCATCAAAAACATTAAGTGCTACTGAAACATTTATGAGTATATTTAATTTGAGTAAATGTGTATATAATTTTTATTATGTCAGAATTTTTTTAAATTTGCTTCCTTTCAGTAAATTAATATTTATTTTAAATCTTTTGTTTTCGACTTTTCAATATGTTCGCGTCCCACACCATAGGGATATCACACCCTCCTAGGGAGCGTACCCCACAGTTTGAAAACTACTGGAAAACGAATTTAGTAATTTTGAAACAAGGTCTATCGACGAGGAAGACAATAGAACTAAGGCTTCACTCTCCTAAATTTCCCAATACGTCAAAAAAAAAAAAGGGGTTTTTTACCAGCAATTATCATTAAAAATGCCTCAAAATCCCGGGACACCCCCTTTAACCCCACCCTTGCCCCGGGGGGTTTTCTATTTCCCCCAGCAACAAAAAAAGGGAAAAACCCCCCAAGGTTCTTAAAAAAAATTGCAGAACCATGATTTTTTTTTGTAGCTGCCCATTTTGGTCTTTAAACTTCAGTCTTAATGCATTTTTCCTTTTTTTTGAACGATTGGAAAGTAATGACCTTCAAAAAGTTTTTTGGAACAGAACTCCCGCGAGAATTTAATTATATGTTTACAGTCTGCTCTGAATCTTGGAAAATGTTAAAAAATTATTTTTCTACTTTCTATATCATTATCTCATTATTTATAAAGTATAATTTTTCTGGTATGAAAATTTTATATATATACTGGTTTTATGAAAAAAAAATGAAATTATTTTTTAAAAAAAGAAAATTTTTTTTATGTTTTGTTTAAAATTTAAAGTTAGTTTATTTTTTAAATAAATTTAACAATTTTATTTGTAAAAAAACGCAAAAAAACATCTTGTACTTTATAAATATGTATCATAATGACTTAATTTTATTTTCATGATTTCACGTGTTAAAAATTTTGGGGGGGGGTTTTCTACACCCCCGGTAACGACGGTAGAAAAACAAGCGCAGTGACCGCGGGTTAATGATACTAAATTCAATTCATGACTTCACGGTCTCTTGCCCTCTTGCAACAAGGGTTTTTAGGCTACCACGGACATATTCTTTGTTTTTGGTCGTGTTTTTTTTATCCGGGGAACATATAAAATACAAGGAAGAAGAACAGAAAGCATACAGTACAATGAAGAATCCCATTTGTTACAGATATTTTCTTCATATAAAAGAAGGGTGCCTTTTCCCCTTTCGAGACGGGGCCCCTTACATGCAAAAAAATCGACTTCTTTCCCAAAGAAGATACAACCATTTTTCTCGGGGTTCGAACCCGGGGCACACTCGGGGTTCAAAATTTCGGGGCAATCCACCATCGGCTTGGGAGATTCTTTTGTAATCGTACTATATAATCAATGTAAGTTGATTTAGAAAAGTAAATTAGTTTCCTTACTTACATATGAAACTTTTCGCATTTTTTTGGGCCCCATATTCCCACTCTAGAATGAGGAAATTCTTTTAGTAAAAATTGGTTTTAGTTTCATTAAACATTTCCCCCTTTTCTTAAAAAAATTAAAAAAAAATTTTGGGGATTCTTGGTTTATTTTCCTACTCGAAAATATTTCGTGTAGAAGGGCTGATGTACATAATATCCCTCAAGACAAGGTTTTCATGTTAGCAAGATGTGGAAGTTTGGGATGAAAAAAACCCCAACTGGGTAGCCCCAACCTTCGACCCGGGTTTTAAAATATCCGACTACGTTCAAACCGTGTTTTTCAAGGTGAGAAAAATGAATAATATTATGATATTTAGTTCCTCAGATTAAAAATGTTTTAAATTTGTTAAGAATAGTATTACAAAAAAAAATTATTTAAGTACAATATTTTGACAAAAAAGAACATAGAATGCCCCCTTTTAAAATATATTCTCCCTTTTGTGAAAATTTTTATTATAAAATTTTTTTTTGCCTGTAATAGCTCAGACCTCTTGGGGAGGTTAAACTAAATTTCAAATATATAACTTAAATGGGTTTATCCATTTTTGCGACAACAGGGGGAAAAATTTTTAAAAGAAAAAACGCCGATAATTATTTCAAGGGGTTGTAACTCTGAAAACAATGTGGAATTTTAAAAAAATCATGGAGCCTCTGTCAGAGTCGAACATATACAGGCAAAAATAATTATAATAGAAGCATTTTCAAATACTTTGAAAAACAATTATTCTAAGTTAATATTTTGCCGAAATATTGTATTTAAATAATTTGTTTTTCAAAATTCCTTAAAACAATTTTATACAAATTTTCTAAAGTCAGTGACACTAAATATCATTAAAATTATCCATTTGGCGCTTTTTAAAAAACCCCTTCCGCAATTCACTTTGAACTACCCTCCATCACAAACATATCTCATATTAACACAAAATTAATAATTTACCCATTTAGTACATTTATTTGAATATCATGTTTAATAGCACTGGAATAAATTTTTTGACGAATAAATATGACTAAATAGAATTTGTGAAAGTACATTTAAAATTTTTTGTGTAGTAACATTCTACTTAAAATGCATTGCTACATTTAAGGAAAAAGTAATACAAAAACTCAATTACTCGTCGAACTATAAGATGACCAAATGTACTTTATTTGTAAATTGAATAATTTTAGGAAATTAGACGTAGAGTATGAAATATTTAAGGAATGTATAAATCATGCTTTTTTGTCCCTTGTAATAATTTATTTTTTTATTTTAAATTCCTCAAGTTGAAATGTGAATCAATTTCCAGTCACAATGGTAAATCTAACATGTTATATGATACAAATTTAGTTGTATGGTACTTTTGAAGATTTGTCTTGTTATATTAACAGTGGATTAAAAAATAACCGAAAGCAAAATTTCTTGAGTTGTTCAATTCAAGCAATCTTGATTCATAAACAAAACGAATACTAACTATTGATATTCTTGGTTTTCCTTTTATTACCTTGAAAAAACAAGTATGTCAAATTCTGTTCATATTAAAGGAATTAAAAGGAAATTCTTTAAGAATATGTTTACACATATAAAATTTCCGACAGAAATATAAATATTTATTTTCTCCTTTTCAGACATCTCAATTTCGTATTTCATACACTGCTCAGATTTTCCGACTCATTTATCCCAACTTCCATTTAAAATTTTTCTTTCATAGCATTTCCTGGCTACCCATGATTGAGAAAAAAAATTCAATCTTTCGAAGTCAAATTTCTCCCCCTTTCTTTTTCAATCTAATTAAGGGTTGACAATGAGTGAATCGGCTCCATTTATCACCGGACGTCAGCTTGAGGATGGAAAAGTTTACCTCCGAAAGTAGTGGTTGGTTGAACATTAATTGATCATCGTTAGAGATTCCCAACCTAAAGATTTTGGCTTTAGTAAGATGAACACCAGCAGAGAATCTTATCCAAGAGACTGCGATTCTGTCAGAAGGGCTATAAAAAATTAAATTTAAAAAGCAAGATAAAGATTTAAATCATTTTATAGCTAAATAATTTAGAAAAAACAATACAACGCATTGCAATAGTTTCCCATATTATATAGTCTGCAAATAAAGAATTTTGAAAAAAAAACCAAATATTAATTTTATGGATTTATGCTTAAAGTGAACAATATTTTTTGCAAAATATTATTCAGATTTAGCCTAAATTTTTATTTTATTACATATATCAAAATGACACGTTTTCCAAAGCAGAGTCTGATCAAATAATTGTATGATAAAAAAGTTCTGAGTAGAAATAAGAAAAAAGTGTATGCTTTTTTATAAAACAAACAATCAATACAAAAAGGCTTAGAAGGATAATTAGGAAAATTGATAACAATTTATTTTACTCATTTATGTGTAAAATCTTTGATTTTCGAAGCAGTTTATAAATGTATATATTATATGTATATATATATATATATAGTAGAAACTGTTTTTGTGCGGTTTTTTTTATGCGATTTCCTTTTTGTGCCATTTTATTTTCGTGCGATATTTTTTTTATGCGCTGTATGAATTTCAATGGCTTTGGTGATACTGTAATGTTTTCTATCTATTTACTAGTGGCGTAAGGAAGAATGTTAGGACTCCCCTCCCCCTTGAAAGTCAGGATTCGCTTTTAATATCTTATAAATTGGGTAAATATCTATTTAGCGTTAATCAAGCCTTGGGCTCCTATAGTCCTGCCCCCCTCCCTTCCCGTGACAGGACTCAATGGCCTTGGCTCCACTGTAATGTTTTCTATCTATTTACCAGTGGTGTAACGGAGAATGTTAGGACCCCCCTCCTCCCTTAAAGTCAGGTTTTGCCTTTAATATCTTGGGTAACTACGTATTTAGCGTAAGTCAGGCCTTGGGCCCCTAGAGTCCTGCCCCCCGTGATGTGGGAAGGGGGTGTACGTTACGCCACTAAAATGTAGACCAGTGCTTCTCAAACTTTCAATACTGGCGCCCCCCTTTTCAATCACAATTTTTATTGCGCCCCCCTTATACATTAATAAATTACTGAATGAAATAATAATGCACTTTGACGCTAAAGCTTCAATATACGATCTTAATTATAAACCTTACAAATTAATAACATAAGTATTAAATTTTGTATATGTTACTTTTAAGCACAAAAAAATTAAGTAATAGGATAATTATTATGTTATTTTTCCTTTCTCTAATTTTTAAATTGGAACATATTCCAAATGCGGTGGCTGCTAGAAAACAATATATAGATATCAGCTAAATGTAGAAAAGAACTCAGAGGGTCAATTTCTAAAACTTTTGAAAAACTTTTTCTCTCAAGATAAAGCCCATGGAAGTCGCTAATACTTATTAAACTTGTTCTTAATTCAGTATTAATAAAAGTATTAATTTTTTATATATGTTACTCTTAAGTAATATATATTTTAAAATAAATTTCTTTTAAGTAATAGATTAATTATGTTATTTTTCTTTCACTAATTTTTAAATTGAGACAATTTGAGAAATAATATTTAATTAAAAATTTATTTTATCTTCGAGATCCATTTCTAAAGTCATTAAAAATAGCCTAATATATGTGTTGCTCTTTATCTATCCATTACATCGGGATTCTCGCGAACGTTCATGAGTCTAGGCAACAAATGACGTCTGCACAAAACATGTAAAAAAAGCTGTCCTCACCAAAAATTTTAGTCAGTCTTTGGGCCGAATCGATTGCTACCGAAACTCCGAATTTCATTTTTATAATTCCCCGTTAATTTAAATTTAAAGGTTTAAATTCGGCGTGGTTAAAACAAAAACCAAATTAAATTTTAAATCCAACGGCATTCGACGATAATAAACATAACAAGTACACAGACGAGGGCAAATTGATACAAATTACGAATGGGTTGGGGGTCCATTTCAAAATACTTTGGGGCTCTCAACTGCCGAAAAAAAAGATCTTCATAGATTTCACATCCCGTGACGAAATTAAGGGGGAATTTTGTAATAAATCACTCTTTTAATTCTGAATAGGGTGGATGCTGAATTTTCTACTGAAAACAAAAACATTTCGTATAATATTTCCATTTTTTAAAATCTACCCTTTTTGAATCCGGTTTTCTGCGATGGCTCTTTGAAGACAAAACATAAATCGAGCTAAATACAAAAAATAACTCTAGTGTCAGTTTCTAATTTTTTTGCCTTCCTTTGAAAAAATTTGCTCTGCAAAAAAAGCCCATGGGGGTCACTGATAATTATTAAACTTTGTTATTATACTGGCTGAAGTACCCACTCTTAACACGAGTTTATTTTTTTAAAAAATAATAATATATTATTCGATATAAAAAGCTTAATTGTAGGAGAGTAAAACCAAGTGCATGACAATGTATAAAAAAATGTAAAATGATTTATTGAAATGAATCTCATATTATAAACGGTTTTGAATGAACTGTAATTTTAAGCCTCGCAAATTAGCATTTAGAATTAATGTTAAGTAATAAAAAAGAATATAAAATTCTAATGAATAACAATTGTTTTAAATTTTTAATATTTAAAGCGAAAACTTCAAAATGTTTTTACCCGGAATCAGGTGGCACCGATACTAAGGTTAATAGTGCGGAGGGGATGCACCCCAAATTCTTTTATAATTATTTTCAATATACAAGATAAAATCCAATTTCAGTGAATAATTTAACTAAGAGAAAATTTACACCTATTTCTAGGATTTTTCTTTTTGTCTTTCATAATTTGAAAATATCAATAAAACTGAACTAATTTGTTCCAAATGTGCCTGACCTTAATAAAGGACACAATCCCCGACACTTTTTTCGAACTACAGGAAAGTTATTTGCAAGTAAAACTGTCACATTTTGTTCACGTTATTGTAATTTTAATGAACTTTGATTATCGACAAATATCCTGTTGAACTTTTTCTTGCTTGTGTCTTTTTGAGAGGGCGAAGTGCATTTTGCAGTACACTTATGGCTTCATATTTTTTTTGATAAAGTTCTTAATGTAGCAATTGAAAATTTTCCTTTCGTTTTCATGCTTTTGCTTTTCTCAAATTTACTTTCGCTAACATGATTAATATGCATTATTTCAGCAAGTATTTCCCTTGTTTGATCAGCTTCAATTACCTTTCAGAGAGATCACAGATGACCAATCCTTTATTTATATTCTGCTCTTTTACATTTATAAACCATAATCAGTCGTACAACATCACAATTAAAACCACTAAATTTATTCATAGAGGAAAATGCAGCATGTTCAAAATATTTTGAAAAATAGTGGTCGTGCCGAGAACTCGGTCTAAACAGGTACCTTAAGATTCTAAAAACGTTTTTCCACTCCCAAAAAAGGGGATAAGTTATCAATTCATTTTAGCTCCCATTAAGATTCATATTGAGGATTCTCTGTCAAGGTCATTTTGGGAACAAATAAACAGTTTTCCCAAAAATTAACGAATTTGTATTATATGTTTCAGTATACTCATAAAATAAATCTTGGCCAATTAATCCTTCAAAGTGCTCAATATACTTATACATGAATCATAAAACTCTTTCACATTGTGAAAAACGCAACAATTTTATAAAAATTCC
>BMAV01000403.1:0-26874 GCA_019973955.1 Trichonephila inaurata madagascariensis
TTTTGAAAAGGGTTCCAGAATTCCGAAAAAAGACTTTTTATACGAAATCCCTCGACATTTAAATCCCAAGAACAAATAAAGAAAACTGAAGAGTCACTCTGCTATTTTTATCTCCGCTTTGTGTAAAAAAAACATCTAAAACTAGGTTCACATTTAGTTATTTTTACAAAGTAAAGCTACTTTTTACACGAAATACAAGTGAGATTATATAGATTATACGACTTTTTTACAATATTCCACACAAACTGAAAGATTTTACTACAGATTTTTGTTTATCTCCATAATCTACTTATAAGAACATAACCCTAATCTACTATAAAGACGAACTATAAACCAGAGACGGGCTGAGTTTTATTAACGTGTATCTCATAACGAAAATATATCAGGGGTATTTTTATGCTACGTTCTATAAAAACTTGGAATAAAATATTTTTTATATCTGCTGTTACAACGTATAAAACAGACATCAAAAATATATTTCGTCGCTTAATAGTTATTAGGCACTCTATTTACCATAACTGAAAGTAACGAGCATTCTTTTTCAATTCCTACTATTAGCGCGCACTATCTATATATTTATTTTTTTATATTTGTATATTTATTTATTTATCTTGGTGGAATTTTCAATCGTTTAAAAAATACTTTTAAAAAGCGCTCAATTGAGCTGGAAAATTTTTATATACGGGATCTTTTTTGGATGACAATACAATAATTTAATTATAAAAAACAATTAATGGTTTAAAAACTGATTATTTAAAAATTACAAATACACCCCGGGGGGACTTGGCGACCCGGGACATGTGTAAACCCTTGAAAAGGGTTTTTTTTTCTCGCTTTAAAGCATTCAGTTGGACTGAAATGAAAAGGACAATACGATACTTTAAAATAATTAAAAACTATTCCCACTTAATGTTGTGATTCTGTCCATGAAAACATGTTTTATTAATTGTAACTATTTAATAAAAGTAGCTAAAATAAAATTTTCGTTGTTGATCTAAGTAGGAATTGACTTAAAACTATTTTTTTTTTATTACTTGTTTTATACCCGTTCTATAAGACGAAACGATGGAAAATTTATTAATTTGAATACATAAAACTTTTTTTGCGGTGATAGGAACCGCATAAAAAAAAACCACACAAAAATATGCGAAAAATTTTATAAATACTTCTTATAACTAACAACTTTGTCGAAAACTAGATAAAAAATTTGCGCGGTGGAAAGGGACACAAAAAGTCCCTTAAAAATTGTCATACTTGCAAAATTTATAAGAAAGTATTTCCAAACAAAGAAAAATTTAAACCACACGGAAACATTTTTTTAAAAAATTTTTTCTCATTGTATCATGGAAAAATTTTCACAAAATGCCCTGCATAATCCCCAACCCCTCATCTAATCCCAAAACGCTCATCTTCCTGTGATGAATAAGTTCAAAATCGCTTTCGACCGAAGATACTTTCCCTGATTTATTTATTGGCACCATGAAGTAAGTGATTAGTTTTTGTGACGACGGTTGGTTGATCAGTTGTTGTCGAAGCTCTTTTTAAAATTTCAAACTTCTTTCGGAATTGGGATCCATTTTAAAAGAAAATGCTTTTCCGATTTGTTGGACAACTGTATCCCTGCATATATTTTATCTCATCCCAAAGAGAATCCGGTTCTTCTTGTCCGTCTTCATGATCTGTTTAATTAGTGATCATGCCACTGTCATTGAAAGTTTCGTCTTTAATAAAGTGCGTGCTGCTAATGTGTTGAGAGAAAGCAATTGAACATGCATTGTCAAGAGACTGTTTATAACCAATAAACAGAACGTCTTGATGTGTATGAAAGCATAGGTGGAAACGCAACCCTAACGAGATAAAGTGACACAAAGACTTAAAGGTATCCGACAACGTTCGGAACCTTGATTTTAAAAAAGTGCATAAATGGATAATTTTCATGATATTTAGTGTCACTCAAATTAGAATACATGCATAAAATTGTTTTAAGGGAATTTGGACAAAAAAAATTTATTTAAATACATTTTGGCAAAAAATTAAGTTAGAATAATCTTTTTTCAAAATATACTCCTTTTGTGAAAAATGTTTCTATTATAATGATATTTTGCCTGTATTTAGCTCAAACCTCTCTACAGAGACTCAACTAGAATTTTTGAAAAATTCCCATTATTTTCAGAGTTACCACCCATTGAAATAATTATTGGCGCTTTTTTCTTGAAATTGCTCCCCTCTGTTGTCGTAAAATATGGTTAAACCCACTTCTAAGTTATATTTTTAAAAATTCTAGTTGAGCCTCTGTAGAGAGGTCTGAGCTATATACAGGCAAAATATTATTGTAATAGAAGCATTTTTCACAAAAGGAGAACATTTTGAAAAAAAATTAGAATAATTTTTTGTCAAAATATTGTATTTAAATAAAAAAAAAAAATTTCAAAATGCCCTTAAAACAATTTTATACATGTATTCTAATCTAAGTGACACTAAATATCATGAAAATTATTAATTTATGCGCTTTTGTAAAATCACGGTTCCGAACGTACTCGGATACCTTAAGGTCATAATGCAGAATGCAGTGTAAAACGCTGTAGTACAAAAACAAAAAAAAAGAAACAATAATAAATTAAAAATATGACATTAAAGCAACCAAGAGGTGTTTGAAATTGCTGTCATTGGCATGTATGTACGCATGACACCGACGCGACATGGATTGGTGGATATGTTCGAAAATACCGAGCGTTTCACGAATGGTATCAGCTGCGATGAATATTTTTGCCACCAGATCCATTTCAGATTTGACGGGCATGTCGTCAATCGTGGTTCTGAAAGAGCCATGTTCCGCCAGGTTCTGATGCACCCGGGTGAACATTTGATTATTCGGTTGTTGTCTCTTTAGATATCTTTCTCCATACAACCGAACAGCAACACGTTCATTTCCATTGACTAGGTCGTAGATGAAGTGGATATTCGCCCTCTCGACTTTCGTATAACGATTCATGTTCATCGCACGCTGTTCATATCTGAAATGAGGAAACCACATGTTCCGACCTTGCGAGCTCTCATACAGCGCCACCTATCACTTTCTGCCAATGCTTTCCTATGTCCTATTTCCTATTTATCCTCAAGATGTCCTCTACCTCTCCTCCAAGTTTATACACTGTATTCGGGGACACCCTATATATGTACATTGATAAAAAAAAACATTACAGTGGCACCAAAGCCGTTAGAATTCATATACCGCATAAAAAAGAACGCCCAAAAATCGCACGAAAAAAGTCCACAATTAAAACAGATTCTACTGACTTCATTTATTAATACGTATTTTTTTTCCGAATATTTCGCGCGGAAAAAAGTATATCTTAAGATGGCGAGAAGCATCTGTCTTGCTCATGTGATATGCATGAAGTATTGTCCCAACTCGGCTTCTTGACATTCCCATATTTTGATTCCAGGAAATTGGCTCACATCCTGTTTCCTTCTTTTCCGTAATAATGCCGGATTCTTATGCTATCACAATACTGATTTCGTACAGAAGAGTGGTTCCATTCTTAAAATAAAAATATTCCAATATATTTTAACTCAGTTCCAAATTTGACTGTAGAACCTATTAGTCGCTTATAAGAGATGCAAGTGAAAGAAAAATAGAGATTTTACATACAAATAATCTTTAAGGTATCCGACTACGTTCGGAACCGTGATTTTGCAAAAGCGCATAAATGGATAATTTTCATGATATTTAGTGTCACTCAAATTAGAATACATGCATAAAATTGTTTTAAGGGCATTTTGACAAAAAAATTTATTTAAATACAATATTTTGGCAAAAAATTAACTTAGAATAACCTTTTTTTCAAAATGTTCTCCTTTTGTGAAAAATGCTTCTATTATAATAATATTTTGCCTGTCTATAGCTCAGACCTCTGTACAGAGGCTCAAGTAGAATTTTTGAAATATATAACTGAGGAGTGGGTTTATCCATGTTTTACGACAACAATGGGAAGAAATTTTAATAAAAAAATGCCGATAATTATTTCAATGGGTAGTAACTCTGAAAATAATGTGAATTTTTCAAAAATCATAGTTGAGCCTCTGCAAAGAGGTCTGATCTTTATACAGGCGAAATATTATTATGATAGAAGCATTTTTAACAAAAGGAGAACATTTTGAAAAAAGATTATTCTAAGTTAATTTTGTGCCAAAATATTGTATTTAAATATTTTTTTTGTCAAAATGTCCTTAAAACAATTGTATACATGCATTCTAATCTAAGTGACACTAAATATCATGAAAATTATCCATTTATGCACTTTTGCAAAATCATGGTTCCGAACGTAGTCGGATACTTTAATAATAAAACACGTCATGTATGTTTTCCTTGCAGAGATGCACTGCTTGGGGGAAAATTGAGTTTTACAGAAAAAATTCGCTTCCCAGAATGAAGTAATACTATTTGTAGGTTCGATGTTTTGAAATGTTTTTCTCTGCTTGTCTATACAAATAAAATCCAGGAATTTTTAGTGACCAATTTTTTTATTTGGTCAATACACAGCCACATATCCAACAAAACTAAGATAAGAGTTAATATAGCTAACACTATATACATTGTGACGGGCTCACGCGTCTTTTCTGTAACATAACCTCTGGGTTCTTTGACGGCCAAGATTAATGGCAAATCTTTTCCAACCCAAATCCAAGAAGTGAAATGCAAGTATAGATGCAAATAAGATAGCCTTTAAAAGAACAGAAGTTTTAGTCAGTGGGATGGCAATTTAGATAAAGTTCTGTTTGGAAATGATAGAAGTGTAATTTGATGGCCTACCAAAGATTCACGGAAACCTAGCCATTTCTACAAGGTGCATACTATTGCACGCGTGCCTAACAGCCTTATCTGAAAGTGATTGAACCGTTGCGTAATTCAAGGTAGGACAAATTATTTGATATCAGAATTCGTAATATTATTAGAATTGAAAGTAGGCGGATAATATAATTATTTAGATAAGTGATCCAATTGCGCGATCTGTTTTAGCTACGGTTACGTGTTTTGGTTTATTCTCACTTAATATAAGTTTGTCCAATATATTAGAAATTTAAGTTAAACTCTTAATAAAGTCATATTAAGAATTCTAAAATGTCGATTCATTTCGAGAATCCCACACCTCTAATTCACGCTCACCACCAAAGATATGGTCGCCAAAGATCGACCATATCACAACATTAACGTTTGTTTCACACCATTTTTGTCTCAGTCCCACCGATCGTTAACAGCTTTTCCACCTTTCCACCTTCTTGTTCTGTTAAGTTCTCTTTTTTTTATATATTCAGCAAGGAGCGGCACCTATATAGTTTTTGAAGTCAGGCGAACCTTACAGAATTTGAATAAGGTTATGATGTGTGCAAGGTTACCAAATTGGCAATTTTATCGTCCTTAACGATAGATTATGTAACAAATTTGGTGAAAAATTACAGCATCAAAGAACCCTTGAGATGTCTCTGGAATTGATCTTCCGGAAGTTTCCATGAGGATGTACAAGAGACCTTTGAGACAGTTCGAGTCTTTCAGTCGACATTAGAATCTGTTTGTGCCTAGTCTGCTATAAGAAAGGGAAACTGTAGAGCTCCTGTAAGTGGAATTGTTCCAGAGAGACGTTTCTGGAAAGCTGGAAATCTTATTTATAACGAGTGTGCATTTACAGCTACTGTAAATAATCCGTTGTAATATTTCTTTATGTATATACATACACTTGATTTGTATTCGTGTAGTTATCTGTTTGTCCTTGTCTATTAAGTCGAGTTGGAAACCTCTCTTTCTATATATACTGTCAATGTTAACTTCGCTGTTTTTAATTTACTTTTTCTCAAAATCTGTTATATGTACATGCCTGAAATTTTTCATGCAATTAAAGTAGACCTTTTTCATTATACTGAAATGAGCTTTTAGCTAATTTTGAATTTTTTCACAATTTATAAAATCTCTTATTAAACATTGCAAAGTTTGACCCATTTCTCACATAAAAAATTTGTAAAAAGTAAATTTTTGAGTTTATTACAAAAAAAAATCAATTCAGTATAAATTAGACATTATTATAAATAGATCATAAAAAATTTACGTACCTGTGAACAGCAGTTTCTCAGAAAAGGTACATCGAACATCAAAGTTCACAGTTTGAGATATATTGATTTTAGGGTATCCGACTACGTTCGGGACCGTGATTTTGCAAAAGCGTAAAATGGATAATATTTATGATATTTAGTGTCACTTAGATTAGAAAATGTATATAAAATTGTTTTAAGAATAGTATTACAATAAAAAAATTATTTAAGTACAATATTTTGACAAAAAATGAACATAGAATGACCCATTTGCAAAATATTCTCCTTTTGTGAAAAGTGCTTCTATTATATAATAATATTTTGCCTGTATATAGCTCAAACCTCTCTAAAGAGGCTCAACTAGAATTTTTGAAATAGATAACTTACCAGTGGGCTTATCCATATTTTACGACAACAGAGGGGAGAAATTTTAAGAAAAAAATGCCGATAATTATTTCAATCGGTGGTAACTGAAAATAATGTGAATTTTTCAAAAATCATAGTTGAGTTTCTGTACAGATGTCTGAACTATATACAGGCAAATATTATTAAAATTGAAGCATTTTTCGAAAAAGGAGATTTTAAAAAAAGGTTATTCTAAGTTAATTTTTTGACAAAATAATTTAATAAATTTTTTTTGTCGAAATTTCCCAAAACAATTTTATCATGTTTTCAATCAAGTCCAAAAATATCATGAAAAACCATTTATCCCCAAAATCACGGTTCCGAACTGTCAACCTTAATAAAGTTCTAATCGCTGGAAATAAAAAAATTTAAAAGGCTCAATTTACAATAAAAGATACATGTTTTGGCTTATATCAGACGTTCAACTTTTTAAGCAAAACGAAGTACTTTGTTTACATTTTTTGCCATTAAAATGGGCGTGGCGCAGTTTCAACTATTATTTAAGCCTATGGTTTAAGGGCGTCTAACTCCCCTAGATGTTAAAGTAAGGTATTTTTAGAAAGGTTAAAATCCATACAACTTGAAAATGTAAAAATATCAAACTGCCCCAAAAATAAGATTTTAGCTTTCCAACACCCCTTAATAAATCGGCTGCCCCCCTCGCAAACTTGAGACAATAAATATTACAAGTTACATTTAACAAGTTCTTTAAATTCAGATATATTTCATTTGTTGAATATTCGAAATTATGTAAGTTTTTACTCTTAAATTTCTGTTTCAAATAGTTTTTTACGTAACAGTTTTTTAATCTCAAACTAGACTTGTGCAATTAAAAACACTTAAAGGTAATACATTTCTCCAAGAATTTGATGACTTGTGGTTAGAGTAAAGTAGTTATAAACATGATTCATATTTTAAGTTTTGGTATGGTTTGATTTTAAGTTGTTCTGATATGACTTTCAAAGAGAATTAGATATGATACTGCGAAAATTTCACGAAAATTAATACCATTATCAATCTTTAAAAAGGAATTCATCTTTAAATAATTAATAACAATTTAGATGTTTGTAATACGCATGTTCGTGCAATATTAAACTGTGCACACTACCTCTCTCACCAATAGATATTGTCTAGTAGAATATAAATTTTATTCGTTTCTCTACTGAAATTATATTGCGGCGGTAAAGATCGTTTGTAAAGCAATGAAAATTCTCTTTCAGTAATGTTAAATGTCTAGAAGTTACCTTGGCTACAGACTTCCCAAAACTTTTTATCACTGAAAGTCGCTAAGTCACACGTTTGGCGGTAAACATTGTCCACACAAAAATCTGAAAAATTCTACGACAATTATTTGATGATAAGACCTTAGAATCTTCTATAAAAGATTCTTTCCACCCTAAATAAGGACCATGCAGAGAAACGACAGTAAAGTCAAACATTCGACACTGAATGTGCAATTCATTTATACCTTTCCTGGCATTGTAATTGATCACTATATTTAGTATACGTGTGATTTTTGAATATGTGGTTTTGTGTATTTATACTAATGTGTTAATTATTTCTTGTTCGAGGAAAATCTGTTGTAATCATAAAAAAAGTTCTAGAATAAATCATGATTTACTTCGAAAAGAACCTACTTGTTAATTGCGTGGGGCTTTCCTGCAGACGATTTACCACTTTAACAAAACATTAACAAAATATGAGCTAAACATCGTACTTTCAAAGTTAATGAAACAAAAAAATTCAACGTCTAATAATTAATGTGTGTTTACGCGGGGAGGAGTGGGAATAGTGTGGAAAAGATTAAAATGTTCCTTTAAAACTATCCTTTATCTCGCGATGTAATGAAGTAATTTTTTAGCTTTTGTCAAGTAAAATTATGTATTATGTAAAACTGGTTTTTTTGATGCCCGAAGTTACTAAGCCACAGTATTCTGTCAAAAAAGTTAATTAAATTTTTTTTATAGTTTGTTTTCTTTTTAAAATCTCTGCCTACTTTATTTGGTAATTTGATTCTTGAAGATATATTTTTGATACTTTAATACTTCGTAACACCTATCTTATGTATGGAAAATAAAATAAGATCTTAGAAGTTTATTTTTAATTTCTCACACTGTGTCTTTAAATTAACTGATAAATGTCATTTATGAAACAATTTAATTAACTTTGTTTCAGCTAATTTATCTGATGAATCAGTTAAAGTATTCTTAAAATTATAAAGGGAAATGATATATTTTACTACTTTAAAATTATTTATAAATTTCAAAATTTTTGGCGACAATTTATTCTTTTCATATTACTTATAAATATAAACTACAATTAAACCATTTCCAAACTTTGAATCATCGTAGACTTTATAGGGTGGGCCTTGATTTTATCTAGAACATTTTTCCAAGCAGTTTTCCTTGTCACTAGTTAATGCCAGTTCTATACACTTATGGTTTTGATGCAGTCTAGCCATCGAAGTCTTAGGCATCCACTAGTTCTACAACCCACAGGTTTATGTTTAAAGATCTTATATGTTGGACTAATAGTATCCAAGTGGCAAATATTTCCTGTAAATCTAGTTCAACTTAATTTGATGAATTTTATTGCATCAATATCCTTATAATTTTTGAAAATTTCAGCATTTGTTCTACGAAAATCGCCCTTTTGAATTCCATCAAAAATGGTTCTCAGGATCTTTCTCTCACAAATGGCAATATTGGCCAATGGTCTAATGTACAACTCTAAAACTTACGTATCGCGGGGGAACCAAGATTCTAGGGGCCCAAAAACCAGACTGTCGCCAAGTAGTACCCCTTTTAAGATCCGGCTTGGGTCACAAAACCTAACTTGGTGTGGGGGGCTAATATTCTCCGTTACACCACTGGTACTAGTCTCTTCTTTCTTCAAGAGGTTCTAAGTCTCAGAAGCATAAGTCAGGACTGGACATATAATAGTTTTGTATTGCAGTAATTTTGTATCTCTTTTTATGTATGATGATCTAAAGAAGGTTCTAAGAGTTTAAGGTATCCGACTACGTTCGGAACCGTGATTTTAAAAAGGCGCGTAAATGAATAATTTTCATGATATTTAATGTCACTTAGATTAGAATACATATATAAAATTGTTTTAAGGACATTTTGACAAAAATATTTAAATACAATATTTCGGCAAAAAATTAACTCAGAATAACCTTTTTTTTTCAAAATGTTCTCCTTTTGTGAAAAATGCTTCTATTATAATAATATTTTGCCTGTCTATAGCTCAGACCTCTGTACAGAGGCTCAACTATGATTTTTGAAAAAATTCACATTATTTTCAGAGTTACAACCATTTGAAATAATTATCGGCGTATTTTTCTTAAAATTTCTCCCCTCTGTTGTGTGTCGTAAAACAGGGATAAACCCACTTCTAAGTTACATATTTCAAAAATTCTAGTTGAGCCTCTGTACAGAGATCTGAGCTATATACAGGTAAAATATTATTGTAATAGAAACATTTTTCACGAAAGGAGAACATTTTGAAAAGAGGTTATTCTAAGTTAATTTTGTGCCAAAATATTGTATTTAAATATTTTCAAATGCCTACATATTTTATACATATATTCTAGTCTAAGTGACACTAAATATCATGAAATTTATTTATTTGCGCGCCTTTTTAAAATCATGGTTCCGAACGTAGTAGGATACCTTAAAGATCTATACTTCTTGATATTATTCGCTTTTAACTTCAACATCAGTAAGACTGAAAACATTCTGAATAATTGCAGACAATTGCGTTAATTGTTAGATTTTGAGCTTTGTGTCGCGATAAATCCAAATATAGAAGAATTTTAGTATATGTTACAACTAACTTCTTGGGGTTTTTTTTTATTTAATAATCGATTTTTATTTTTTTTTGAATAAAACAACATGTAAAGATATATCTAAGAATCATTTTAATAAAAGTAAATATACGAATGAAAAAAATTCGCGTATAGTTTTGCCGATAAGTATTGGCAACTATATTTTATCATAAAAATAAAATATAAAACAAATCGATATAATTTATTAGTTTGAGCCTTTGTTGAAAGTTTATTAGAGATATATGTATATAGATACATTAGTTACAATAAAAAACTACATTATAACTTTCAGAATTTCTTATCGATATGTTTTACCAAAAACGTTGCAAAGATCAAGAATTTGTTTTCCAGTTATCTTAATTTTTTTTTTGCATTGATACAGGTTATAAGTAAATATAGTTTAAAACAGAAATATTGAAAAATATTAAATCAAGCCATGAGTTCTTTTGAATTTGCAAGATGCTGACTACTTTTAGCACATTCCTTTCAAAATTTTACAAGCACATGGAAAAAACTACGTACAGAAATTCTAAACGGAAGCTGCGTATTTGTTTGTGTATGCAATATGCATGAGGTTTTAGTCCTAATTGAATTTGGAAATATCCGTATTCCAATTCCTAAAAATAGACGTCAACGGTCTTTTTCCCCCATCATTTTTGGTTAAAAAGGATTGAGAACATGCAACGAAAATGAACTTATTCTTGAGAAAAAATACTTTGGTATCTTTTTTAAATGAACTCGTTCACAGCACTTTGATAAAATCTACAGGTTATACTTGTAGAATTCACAGATGAAAAAAGTTTTGGTAGAATATTACATGCATAGGAAATATATTTTAAAAATATATACAGTCGGACCTCTGTGTAACGAAGTCACTAAATCCCGAAAAAATGTTCGTTATATAGAGGTTCATCTTTCAATATACTTTATAAAACGCATAAAAGAAATTTTAAATTCAATAACATTATATATTAGAAAAAATAATTATTCATACCTTTTGTAAATTAATATCTAATTTTTTCATATCAAAAACTCAAGGAAAACAAGAAAAGAATATCGAGGAACACATTGTATGTTCAACATTTAGAAAAAGTTTTATATTAAATTTAATGATTTTTAAGGACATTTTCTAATTTAAAGCATACAAGTAATTTTAAACATACATTATTTTCTAACTAGAACTTGATGTTTGACTTTTCAAGGACTAGTTCAAGTACATGGGAACACAAGACAACTCCACTGAGGGTGAAAGGGGGTATAGAAGATGTTTCTAGTGAACTGGACAATGGGGTTAAAAGTTGCACGGTTGAAACCAACAGAATTCTTTTGCTCTCGGCGAGTTAGGCACAAAAGTGCAAGATGTATGACAGCTAAAAAATGTGTTAAAACAGAGAATAACTTGAAATGTCCAGAAATACTTCAAAATATCGAGAAAAAAAATGGAATCGCAAGAGAAAAAGTTCGTTATATAGAAAATTCACTTCGCTATTGGGAGGTTATTTTACGAAGAAAATCGTGAAATGTTCTTGATTCCAGGAAAAAGTTCGCTATATAGAAAAATTCGTAATATAGAGGTTAGTAATATGGAGGCTCGACTGTATATGAAGGAATACGAATATATATCCCATTCCGGTTAAGCTTTACTCATTTTTCATATCGGAATAAGTTGAGAAAATTATTTTCAAAGCTTTATGATACATAGTTATTTACTAATATCATAAAATAAGTTCAAATATTTCATGATTATTACATTAATATCTAAGTAACTTTTAATATTGTCTCATCAACTTTTTAATGCAGTAAAAATAAAGAATTTTGTGTTAAAGATAGTGTGTTTTTTGTTTTTAGATTATTGTTAAAATAGAATATTGGGTGTAATAAATTAATTTTCGTACGGTACACAGAATTTTTACCAAATAGTTGTAATATTTCGTCATGCTAGGACGATAAACATTTCAGTATGATAACATTAAACAGGCCATAAAGATCTATTTAACGTGATTTCAAAATCACATCGAAAACGAGTAGTGTACCGATTTGCAATTAGTTCATTAATTTCACACAATTTTACATTTTGGTTAGTTCCTAGTTGAAACCCCTAATTTGGCAATAAAATTTGAAGCAAAATCTCTTGGGATTTTACCGCTGAGTAGCAGTGCCGGTTAATGCGTTGGGCCCTTGGGGCGCTGCCAAGGGGGCCCGGATAAAGCAGACACCGGGGATTTTCTGTGGTTATAAATTTCGATCTACTATTGCCAAGGGCCTGCGGCTATCTGCACAGGGGCCCAAAGGCCTCAGTGACACTGAGTAGGTGCCAGAAGCTGCGACCAGCAGGATTTAACGCAAGTTGGCCATTTTTACAAATCGAGGTTTTCTTCAAGATATCCTACTATCCTCAAATTATTATTTTTTAAAAAACTGACTTTTTTTGTATGATTTTATTTTATAAATCATCTTATTAGCTTTATAAAAATTTCAAGTATTTTACTTTCCATTCAGAAGAACAAGCACTACAAGTGTTTTGTATAAGCAGATGCCATAACTTTATTTAAGATGCCAAACCTTAAAATGCGTTTTACTCAAAATGTGTTTTTTTAAAGCTCAAAAGGGGGCAGCGATTAATCAAAAAGCTTTTTAAATAATTTGTTAAAATTTTTTGTGTATGTTCTGCATAGCAGTAGAAGTTTTTTAACCTTCACATTTATCAATCACTGTTTTATTACAAAATTTACATTCTTTAATATTGAATATAACCACTGTTTTTAAAGCAATTTCATATAATATAACTAGATAAGCTCTCTGAGGGTTTTGGTAAATTAAATATCTCTTATCCTGAAGGTCATTTCAAAATGAATAGCAAAGCAACATAAAGGTAGAAGGGCTTTTCATAACTTTTGTACTGGGAAATTGGCCCATTTATGTAATTTTTGTCAATTTTTACCCATTTTTTTTTTTCCATTTTTAGTACTAGCATTTGGTACTAACAATTTTTCACTTTTTCCCCAAAAATGTACTAAAGTAAATTAAAACCACCCAAAAAAAATCTCCTTATACCTATTTGCCAAAAAAAAAAATTACTTAGAAAACAATTGGATACCTTAGTTTCTGCTTGAAATTTTTAACATAAAAAGAATCAGTTCCAGTTGAACTTTACCCTACATTTTTGTCAGATTCAATAACGTAGCATATATATATATATATATATATATATATATATATATATATATTATTTTCAGTTTAGAATAAAATTTTAATTAATTTTAATCACCATTCCTAAGAATCTTAAGCTAATTTTCGCAGGGCATTTTATAGAACATTTAACAAACACTTGGAAAAAATATATTAAATAAGTTACTCCAAAATCCTTTTTAAAAAATCCCAAATGCTCCACTCACTGCCACGTTGCAATTTATATTACTTTCTTTAAAATCCTTTCGTCGCTTTAAATCAATAAGTTCAATAAAAAAATCTTTTCGTATTTTTGGAGTAGAATTTTATCACTTTCTTATACATTACACATTGTTGCCATTCTACTAAGAATAAAAGAATGAAAATAAAGGATAGGCAAAAAATAGATAAAATGTCTCAGTATTGTAACCTAATTTGGTTAGTAAAATATTTAATTTTAACAGCCTTAAAATTCCGTTTTTGTCTGTGCTTGACTAATGTTCACTATTTTATAGAAGAGTATGAAATATGCATGATAAATAAGGGAAATATATGATATTCATATCATTATTCTAATGTATTCTTTGAATAGAATAAACCACACAATTTGTCTTCTAGGAACTCAATAGTGGCGTAGGTGTTGCGAGGAAAATTTTACATACTTCTAAATATTATTTTTACTGAGGTAATAGAGTTAAAAAAATTTCTATTTTAGATTATGGAGTTTGCTTCTAACAACACTCAATTCTTTCTATATGACAAAATATCACTAGTCAGATCCTATTTTGGCCCACACCTTGATCAAAGAACTGCTGTGCCAGCAAATTTATTTTTCAAACTTCTATCCAGAATGAGGATAATCACCAAGAGGGAAATAAAGGAGTGGACTAAAATAGGATCCGGCAAAAATATTTATAGGAATTTGGAGAAATAATAAGGATATTTTAGAAATGAAATGGTACTTATAACGTACTGTCGCAACAATGTCAAGATAACTCACCAAGTAGGCAACCCCGATTTCGAGCGTTTCGTCCGTGCTGAATTGGCAACCATATGCTTCGTTTCATACAATGTCACCAATATCGGTTGCGATAATGTCAACAAATAACGTTGATAAACAATAAATCAAGGTTAACAGCAACAGTTGATCTGACAGTCAATCTGTCACTCCCCACGTCTGCTGTATTTGGGTCGACCGCTACCATCATGATGACGCTGAAATCCCGCGCAGACCACCCACATTCTTGTGCGTATATTTCTTATGTGCATGCTTCACCCGGCTGCAGGCGAGAGATTGCTCGTTGCCTAACCTGCCTGTTGAAATCAATGATAAAACTCGCGCAAACTCCGGACGGTTACTCGTAAATGAGCTCGAATCCTGCGCTTAATCTTTTTTCAGTCGTTTGGAAAGTATGCAAATCGTAATGCAAGCAGAAGTTTTGACATTTCATAATGAAAATCGCTTCTTGTGAACACCTACTGGTACGCAGTTCCGATGCGCTGTAATATTTATTCGTTGGGCATCGGTACATCATTTCATGTTCGGTACAAATGTCTTTGCATACGAAATTTTATTAGAATCGGGCAACTCCTTTTTGGTGCGTCGTTTATTTTTTGTTATAGAGTATATTTGTGAAGAGAAAGTGTTGAAAAATAATAAGATAATTGCTTTAAATAAACCATCACAACAAGCAATATCTCAAATAACTTTTCCCTTAAATTGTTTTACTATAGCCAGAATTTTACTTGCCGAACACTTTGTTTTCCGAGTAAGCGCGGAATTTCTCTGCCTAGTTAATGTCATAGTAAAAATACGTTACTGTTTATTTATCAATACGAGAAAAAACAATCTATTAATATGCATACCAAATACGGTATAATTCAACTTTATTTAACTCTAAAAATTTCATTCAGTTTTGTGTTTTATTTAACATGTTTATAAAAAGAAAAACTAAAACTGAATTTAAGCAACTAAGTCCCGCAACAGAGTGTCAAAATCTAATCTATTGTCCAGCGATGTGCTTAAATAATTTTTAATTTTAATGGAGTAATTATACATTATTAGAAGCCATAAAAGAATCTATTTTCTCAGTATCTACGAAGTCCCTTAACCGCAATATATATATATATATTTTACGCGAAAATTTAATTAAGTTTGTGTAGGTTATTATAAACTTAAATGCGTTGTAAATGCTTTAACATTGTGTTATTTGAAAGATTTAACGTATTAATATTATCTAATAAATTAGCAATGTTTTACTCACTTTCACCTAAGCTTTTAAATAAATAACTAAAGAATATTATTTGTGTCAAAAGTTTTAATTTATACCAGTATTTAGGCTAAAAAAATAAAACAGTTTTCGAAACTAAACAAGTGTGGTTCGTCGTTCTTTAAATGATATAGTGTACTGTGAAATCGTGTGTAATATTATCTACATCTTGAGCTTCGCTATCAACAATTAATTATATCTCAGTTTTCTTGAATTTTTCTTAAGAGTTAAACGTGTTTCTTTCCAAATGTTTCACGATCCCTCGCTCAGAAATAATTCAAGACTCTGTCTAGCAAACAAAAAATAAGTCTAAATTAAATGGTAGTCAAGGACAACAAAAATAAACCATACATATTGAAGGGAGAAATATTATTTCAACATGACGGAATTTTAAATAGTGGAAAAATTAAACAAAACACACTTCCTTTCCAGTTCCGTACCTTTTAGTTGTGACTATTTTAATAAAAAAAAATATATATACATCCAACTTTTTTTTACACTAGATACGTTTCTTAGAAAACTGTGCAAAAAAAGTCGTGTAAAAAATACATGCGAACTATATATGGTAAATTTGAGGGATGTGTTCTGGTACTAAAATATCTGTTAGCAGAAAGAAAAAATCTCTAAATATTTTTACTTAGAAACTGGCGGAAAAAAGTGATAATAATACATACATACATATTTATAAAACATAAACAATTCATTTTATACAATTTTTTTTAATTAGTGTACAGTGAAAAGTAATTCTTTAAGTACATACAATACATAAAAATTCAGATTGAAATTAGGAATTACTAACTATTTACTAACAACTATGCATCTCTACTTGATAACAAGCGTGCACGTTTATTATGTACAGGATCAAAAATGCTATCAGCAGTATATGTCTCAGATAAGTCTAGCACAACAGTAGATTTTTATTCGAATGAAGGATTTCGTTTGTTTTGACAGCCTCGGTTAGTTGTTTGCTTTTTGTTGTTGTTGTATCGAAGTCTGTTATTAGCGGCAATTTTTTTTGGTAACACAAGTTGATTTATAATGTGCTTGCTTGCTTGCTTGTTTGTTATCCTGCTACCCAAAAGATTATGTTGAAATTTTAACTCAAGCTCTATGTCCTAAATGTTGTTCCATATTTGCAGCACATTTCAAAAAAAACATTTCAAAAAATTAACCTCGCGAATTAAATCAGCTAATAGCTGAACTTCAGCTACGTCAGTATCGACTTTCATATTATCGTAAACTGTCAAATCATCCTCATCCAATGGACACGAATCTCCAAATTTTGGGGGGATTCGGGCTAGAATAAAAAAATTCGTGTATAAAAAAATAATAAGTTAAATCCATGCGTGTTGTTTGAGGTAATTGGCAAAATAAAGTTTGGTGCTCCTTAAAATCTTCTGGAGCAGATTCTAAAATCAGCACCTGATGTTTCAAGATTTGCGACCCAATATTCAATCATAATATTCATCGCAACCCCTCCATATAATAACAATGTCCTTAATTCAATAATACTATACTTTGACGCCAAAGCTACAATACGAATTTAACCTCTTAAAAAGTACCTTACCGGCATATACGTATCACTCGGCCAAACCGTTAAGTACTTTGAGACACATTATATGTACGTCTTTCAAGTAGTCATTTCTGAGCACTGCTATCCTTACAATTATTCTGAAGGCTTTTTGAAAATGTAATAAAAAGGACCTTGATGTAGTATTTGCGAAGGATTTACTACTAATTTCAAGAGGATTTGCTTATTCTTAATCATTTTTCTCACACAATACATCACATGCGCATGCTTACGTGTAAAACGGTGGAATTGGGGGGCGAATTACGTAACTTTTAATCGTCAATAAAGGGATTAATTATAAACCTCGCAAATAATCAAAAGTTTTAGTATTGTATATAACAAATATGGGGTCGTGGCAATTATTAATGTTGTGTGACATCTCTCGTCCTTCTTCTAGCACATAACTCCTAGGGACTATTTTCGATAAGTACGATTAATGGCAAAAACTTTTCAACCCAATACCAAGAAGAGAAACGAATCCGAATAGCAAAAGGTATACTTTAAAGGATAGAAAGTTTGATGAGATAGAGCGGCAAACCTAAGATAACAGTGGGGAATCTTTCGAACAAGTGTTGTCGTCCTATAGCTCTGAAGAAGGATACGTTCATCTCAATTAAAATATAATAAAGATTAAGAAAGTCTGAATTTTCCCATCTAAAATTACGTAATAGGTTTTTATTCAACCTATGAAGGAAGGTGACTTTGGAATTTTTTTTGTATAAAAGTTGATTGCAGTTAATTAAAAAAATTTAAAGATAAGTGATCTATTTTTTGGGATCTGACTTGAATGTAAGGTTTACGTGTGGGCTATTTTCATTTTTAAGAAAGTTGTTAATTAGAATTAAGTAATATAAGTTATTTTTTAAATAAAATTTGGGTTAAGAATCCAAAATGTCTCATCAATTAGATAACCCCACACCTCAGCTTACGCGAAACCAACATAGCATCACAGGAGGGTTTTGTCGCGTTGTTCTTAACTTAGTATTTAAATTAATTTAAAAAACATTTTGTGCAGTATTTGCATATAGAATGTATTTTTAGTTTACTTTCAGCGAAAAATTTTTTTTTAAATAATGTTTTGTTTTCGATTTTTTAATAGGCTCGCATCTCCACTCGTAGAGTTATCACGCCCCCTGGGAGAGGTACCCCCCAGTTTGAGAAACGCTGGACTAAATAAAATTCCATTCTTAGCAACATAAACATTCCTTCAGCCGCCACGTCCAGATCATCAAATTCTGGAACATTTCGACTGTACAGGTTATCTCAGTCGATAAACACTAAAACTTTGCTGATCAACCACTTCGTTCACGGGGAACGAGTGACAGTTATGGAGTTTACCTGCAATAAAAACCTTGCTTGGGGGTTTCTTTTTATTTTTGCCATATATCTCCCCCAAAGTGCAGCAAAAAAGGGCTATCAATAAAACTAGTTTGGTATGGTTTAACCCTTATTTTTTTGAAAACAAATCATTTTTTTGCTGCTGTACAGGATGAGACTTCTTTTGCTGACAATTAGATAAAACATCCCGTGATAATGAACCTTTTCAGCGAAAGGGTTGCTTTTCAAAACCTTATTGAGTTATGTGTTTCTCTAATGGCAATGTTTTTTGTGGAAAGCGATATAAAATTGAGATATTTTTTCCGAACGGTTTTTTTTGTTTTTCAGAAGGTTTGGGTTTAAATGTTAAAAAGTGAAACCATTTAAAAAAACCCAGGGATTTTATGAGATAACTGGACAAACGTTTAAAATATATAAAATTTTGAATTTTTGGATGAGCTAGGGTTCTTTTTTTAATAACATTACTTTTGTAACGGGGCTATCTACGAGCCTTTGTAACCCCTTGGGGTAAAATTTTCTTTTAACTGTATGTTCTACAAAATTTTTTCCTCAAAAAAGGAGACTTGATATATTAAAAGAGTTGTTCTACTTAAGCGTTGTCATTTGATAGGGATGTTGTGGGGAATGCGCTGGATGGTAAATTATGATAATGGAAGAATAAAAGTATAAAATTTGGATTTATAAAAAGATTTGGAGGGAGGTCGACAATTAAAAAGATATTTAAGGTGGTCTTGGTAGGGGCCCAAGTGCCCCAAAAAAATAGAAAATTATACTTATACGTTGGGGCCTTAAGCAGGTGATTCTCTTCCAGTTATTTCTAAGTTCATTTCCTCCCTTTTAGTTGTGTTATTGGAAAAGTGATAAAAAATTTGAATTAAAATTGGTATGGCTTTTTTTGTCAAACCCCAAACACGAAAACCCCAGTCGGTTGTTTCGATCGTTTAGGAAAATACGGCACTCGAAAGTTTTTTTGAACCGATTCAAGGTTTACGAGGATGGGGGGGGTTACCATTCCGTTGTTTTTAAAAAAAAAATTTATCCCGGTATTAAGTTCGTTTTAATTTTTTAACAAATATTTTTTGATCCTGTTTTAAGCAATGACCCGCTGAAGGAGAACAACCTCAAGGAATTAAAAAATTTTAAGTCTCACCTACTTGACAACAAAAAAAAAAATTTTTTACCTTTTTTAAAAAGTTACAATTAATATAAAATTTTTACATAGGAAGAATCCAACACTAAGTGGTAATTAATTTTTTTTAATTTTCATTAAAGTATCGTATTGTCATCCAAAACAATCATGTATATAAATTTTTAGTTCCGAAAGTTTAAAGGAAAAACCTTTTCAAGTTTTCCAAAATCGCCAAAAGGGGGGGTCGCCTGATGCCAGCGTGGTTGTGTGTATTTGTAATTCTTTTAAAAAATTGTTTTAATCAATTAATTTTTTTAAATTTTTATATTAGTTTCTCATCCCAAAAAAATCCTGTTTTAAAATTTACCAATTGGCAAAATGTTTTTATTAACGATTGAAAATTCCCCAAGATAAATAAATAAAATATAAATAAATAAATATATAGAATTGTAGCAATAGTAGAATTGGAAAAAAAAGGATCCATTTCAAAAATTTGAATCTTTTTTAAAGAACGGGGCAAAAAGGAAAAAAATGCTGCACTTACTCGTGAAAAAAATTAACTTTGGTAACAGAAGTAAAAAACCCAAAAATACAGAAAAATACCACGTGACTATTGGGTACCCGCAAGATATCCTCGTTCAAGGGTAGAAAATTTTTATTTAGTATTTTTCTTTTTGCTTAACTAAGAAAATTTTTGAGCAATGATGTTTTCTCCCGCTTTTTCCCTTTTTAATTAAATGATCATCCACAATAGGAAAAAAATGTATTTTTCGAGAGATTTTTTGCTTTTATGACAAAATTTTTAAAAAATTTGAAATTTTTTACTTTTTCTCTTTAACGGCATACAGTAATTTTTTTACAAAGCGTTTTTTCATAGAATAACTAGATTAAATTTTTCACCTATTGCATACTTTAACTGACTTGTCTAGTTATTTCATTAAATGTCTAGTTATTCAATGAAATAACTGAATTATAATGGTAACATATGCATTAAATTAGGATCGAGATGCTGGTAGTTTAAAGGTGCAATATTACTTCTTGAATAATCCAGTACAAACTTCTGAATAAATTCAAACGTTCATAAAAATTCTTTAATTTTTAACAATATAAATTTTTCTGCCTTTTATTCCTCAGTCGTAGTGCAGTATCGTTAACCGATGCTTCATCGCACGTTATTAGACCAGTGCAATGTCTGGATGAATAGCTCTACCCCTCTCTCCCCCCCTTCCCCCCCAATGGTACTGTCACCTGTATAGTACTCAAAGCTAAAGATAACGAAATGTGTAAAAGTCTAGCCCTTTGCCGCGATGAATTTGATGAACCTTAATCTGATGTTACTGTGGATCAAGTGGCATAAGTAACAACAGATATAAATTATTTACACTATTTTCAATATTTTATTCAAAACTCGAAACAATATTCTTTAAGTAGAAATAATATTTTATTTTTTTTATAAAAAAAGTAAGCATACAAGCTTTAAAAAGTAGATTTTTACTTACTTTGATCTTCGACAAAACGCTAATAAACACCTTGATGATTAATAAATAGTTTAAAGAGAAAAAAAAATATTAAACGCTTTATGTGTAGTCCGCTAAGCCTAAATTTCGTAGAATGAAAGTAATATATAGTAATAAAAATAGTTTTCTGCTCAAAGAACGCACTTTATCAAGCGCAGCAAAACATTTACCCTCTAACAACTCTATATTTCGGTTCCAAAGTAATATCAGTCTTCTGCTATTTGAGCTTCTTATCCCCAAACAGAACTAAAATTGCTTTCCATTACTCTTGTACAGCCTTCCCTAATACTTTGGGAACTAAATTTCCCTTTTTCCCCAACCCAAAAAGAACATTGTCGGCATTCCATGAGACGTAACTTGGAAAAAATTACCATTTGTTCTAAAAAGTTCGATTCTGCGGGGAAAACGGAAGTGAAGTCCCCGGGGATGGGATGCTGTGACACTTTGTTAAGTATTTACTTTCATCAATTTTTAATGTTAAAAAAGGGGGGACTTTCCACAAATTGCTTGAAAACCGTCCAACATAGAAATTCGAATCGAAGTACCGTATATTCCTATGTATAAAATAAGAATGGATATTTTTAGGTGCGCTTTATAATCCCGTAATAAAAAGAGATAGTTTAAAAAATAAAGAGCACATGAGTGCAATAATATTAGTTTTCTATATAGAATGTGTGACATTTAAACCCCGACATTTTTAGGGGGCTCCCCTCTTTTCTGTCAAAACCCTCTGGGTTCTTTTTACGGCCAAGATTAATGGAAATCTTTTCCAACCCAAATCCAAAAATTTAAATCATCAAATGCAGATAAGATAGCCTTTAAAAAACAGAAGTTTAGTGGAGATGGCAATTTAAAAAAGAGGGAAGGATAGAAGTGTAATTTGGGCCAACCAAAGATTAACAGATTTCTAGCCATTACTACAAGGTGCATACTATTGCACGCGTGTTTAAAGTCTCTGAAAGTGATTGAACCGTAACTTGATTCAAGGTAGGACCGATTATTTGATATTAGAGCTTGTAATATTATCAGAATTGAAAGTATGTGGATAATATAATTATTTAGATAAGTGATCCAAGTTACTCGATCAGGTTTAGCTACAGCTGCGTGTTTGGTTTATTCTCACTTAATATAAGTTTATCCAATTTATTAGAAATTTAAGTTAAACTCTTAATAAAGTCATATTAAGAATTTTAAAATGTCGATTCATTTCGAGAATCCCACACCTCTAATTCACGCTGACAATCAAAGATATGGTCACCATAGAACGACCATATCATAACTTCACGCACAGGGTATGTCATACGCACCGCCATTTTCAAGACTCCATCAAACCCTTTTCCGTAAAATGAGTAGTTTCTCGTGTAGCAGACTTTAAGGTCATGTCCTTTGAGGTGTCTTAGCTTGTAGTGAATTCTAAATGTTTATTTTTGGATACCGCATCTTCGGGTATGTCATACCCTGACGGGAATCGACGTTACAGTTCTAAAAGCATGAGCACGCTTTAAAATCTTTTTTTATGCAACGGCACATTATTGTAGTTATGATGAAATATGATATTTAAGTAATTTAATAGATGCAGTGTTTAATAGATATAGTGCAACAGTATTTTCGGATAAGGAAGAATCGAATGATGAAGAGTATAACAGAAAGTATATGATTCCTCTACTGAAATCTATCCAGATAACTTAAATGAGGGAGCAATTATCGTCCTTGGTAAAATGACCACATCATATTCAATAGCTGGGAAATGTAATTGTTAGCCTATGACTATATTTTGTGTTGTTGAACGTTGCGACAGGAAATGCGGAAATTATTTTGTTAAGTAGTCGGAAACCATCTACTACACGTTAAACCAAACGCTGATTTCTGAAGTGTTTTGAATTTCGAATACAGAAGAATGTAAAGAATGTCGAAACCAGCAAGCAAAGCTTCTACGAAATTTAAAAAAAATTAAGGTGCAGTGAAAGCATCGCACTCACTCGCGACGAAGACTAAAGGAGTGTATAAACAATGTACCGAATGCCCTAATAAAAGAACAGAAAAACTAAATTTATGTGTGTGAAAAGTGTAATAAACACATTGTATTTCCTACTTTTCTTCCTTTCCTACCTTTGAATGCATGTTTTACGGCAGAAATAGAATGTAAGCCCCTTAGGGTATGAGATACCCTGCGCGTAAAATTAAGTTCGATTTTTTCGCACGTGAAGTGCCGGGGTTTTCCCCCGGACGGCATCCCTTTAACCGTTCGGCGGTGTAAAGGGGTGGGAAGGGAATACGGGTGTCTCAAAAGTCGCTACTAACCTTTGGGGTTGAGTTTTAAAACAGATGAATTATTTAAAAACAAAGTTTTTCCCATAACTTTTGAATTATGTCAGATTTAATTTCTCATCTCATGCTTTTTCATCATCCCCTCACACGTTTTCTAGACAGTCACGACGCATTTAGCCTCATTTTGTAAATGTTTCTTCCACTTTCTAACATCCACAAAACCAACACACCCTTTTTTCCCCTTTTGGTTTAACTCTAGATATATACTGTTGTTCACAAATACTACATAATACTTCGAATAAATGACTTCATAAGATAAAAACTTTGTACATGTACATTTCAAGTTCCTTCGTAAAAAATGGGGGGGGTTTTTGGGGAAAAAATTTAAAAAAAGAATTTAATCATCGGTGCGCGTGTATAAATAAAATATCGTAGTGCGATTCATTTTTTCCCAAAGCCTTGCGGCTTCTTAACCATTTGACACCCCCCCTCCCAGTACCACGACGGGTCGTCTGTCGGGTTTAGGGCCGGGTTTGCGGGGGGTGCCATCCCTCCTGGCGTAGGCGGCCTGTCCCCGCCGGGGGCCAAACCCAAAGGGGTTCTCAAAGTCATGTCCCGGGGGTTTTGGGGCGGGCCCGATCTACTTTCCCGGTGTCTGGGGTAGGACCCCAGTGGCCGGTTTTGACTTTCAAGGCTCTTGGGTTTTAAGTCACACAGTACATTTATCAAGTAGTGGATATAGCTCTTTTGCCCCGAGGGTCAAGGGTACTTCCGGTTGAGACGACTCGGCTTTGCTTTTTGTTCGGCTCTCTCGTTGCCGGAGATCCCAACATCACTTGGGACCCACAGTTAGGCCACAGTGTAGCAAAATCAAATGAGCTCTGCAATTCCATTGAGGTTTGTGTATATTTTTCCTTGCAACATTGCTGTTTCATTAAAGGGATTTATGTTTTAGATGATGAAGAATCGACTTTTGAAAGGGGGCTTAATAATTCCTGTTTTTATAGATATAATGACCCTCAACCATATCATAATAAAGAAAGGTGCAAGTTCTTTTTTCTAAAAGAGAATCTAGCTGTAAATGTCGCAATTTCGCGGCTGGGTAATGTCCGTGTTCAGGTTATGGATTTTAGGAATAATTCCTTTAAGGATCCTCTTGAATAATAATGAGAGTTTCTGCACGTTAAAGAGAGCGTAATTTCAAATTGTCATGGAATGTGCAAAGAGAATTAGCACTGTTCAGCACCAGTTAATTTACCACCCTTTTTCACATACTTAACTGCGGCTTTAAAATTAGCTAGAGCATCACTATTAGTCCTCATGTAGCTCTGGGGCGATATTATTTTAAATTACACATCATTAGAGGAGTAAAAAGGGGTTTTAAAGTTTATTTCTTTAACTCCCTCACCGACTCCATTCATATTTTTAAGTTCTCAATATTACCTCCAAGGAAATTATCAGGAGTTGTAGGATAAAGAAAAGGAAAGAAAACCTCTGATGGGAAAAACAGAGGAAAAAAATCATTTTTCCAGAATTGGTTTTGTCCTACTATTACTTTTTTTAAAACTAGCAATATATTTTTTTTAAATCTAACTAAGAATTTTTTACTCCAGGTATACTCTTTGGTGCAATGATGAATTGAATCTTCACATTGAATCTCGCCAAATATTTTTCGAATAAATTGTTTTAGTTAATTGGAAAGCTGAAAATATAAAAGATTATTTTTAAAAAATTATTAAATTATACTGAAAGGAGGTAAAACAAAATACATTCGACATAATAAAAAAAATAAAATACGCGTGGCAGTCTGTTACAATTTAAATATTAGAAAAGAAAAGTTACACATAATACTTATCCTATTACTTAAAAGCAACTTACTTAAAATATGTATTCCTTAAAAATAATATGTACAAGATTTAATACTTATCTTGATAATTTGTACGATTTATAATTAAAGTGGTATTGTAACATTAGCGTCAAAGTATAGCATTATTGTATTCAATGCATTGTTATTGTATGGGAAGGGTGAGATGAAAATTATGTTCGAAAACAGGGTCGCAAACATTGAAAGTTTGAGAAGCACTGCCTAAAGAAGGGGTGTTCAATCCGTGGTCCGCTGAAGTCTTTTTAATGGCCCTTATTTTTTTGAGGCAATTTTAAAAACTGCTTTGTTTGCTTTTTTCGTAAAGGCATTTTTACTGTTGTAATTGATATTTAAAACATTTAACTGATGTGTTTGATGTACATTTGAGATAACATTTTATGAAAATTGATGAATTTTTCAAAATTTTCATTGTATCTTAAAGTAACCGACTGTGTTCGGAATCGTGATTTTAAAAACGCATAAATAGTTAATTTTCATGATATTTAGTATCACTTAAATTAGGATGCATGTATAAAATTGTTTTAAGGATATCTTGACAAAAAGAATTATTTAAAAACAATATTTCGGCAAAAAATTAACTCAGAATAACCTTTTTTTCAAAATTTTCTCCTTTTGTGAAAAATGCTTCTATTAAATAATATTTTGCCTGTATATAGCTTAGAACACCGTACAGAGGCTCAACTATGGTTTTTGAAAAATTCACATTATTTTCAAAGTTACAACCCATTGAAATAATTATCGTTTTTTTCTTAAAATTTCTCCCCTCTGTTGTCGTGAAACATGGATAAACCCACTCCTAAGTTATTTATTTCAAAAATTCTAGTTGAGCCTCTGTACAGAGGTCTGAGCTATATACAGGTAAAATATTATTAATAGAAGCATTTTTCACAAAAGGAGAACAGTTTGAAAAAAGGTTATTCTAAGTTAATCTTTTGCTGAAATATTGTATTTAAATAGTTTTTGTCAAAATGTCCTTAAACCAATTTTATACATGTATTCTAATCTAAGTGACACTAAATACCATGAAAATTATCCATTTATGTGCTTTTTTAAGATCACGGTTCAGAACGTAGTCGTATACCTTAAGTAGATTTGCAAAGTATTTTAATTCAACTTCCATTTAACCTTTTTGAAACCGATATACATATGTATAAAAATCTGCAAACACCATATCTTCCTTAGAATCAATTTAGTTTCGTAAAACAAACCTCCCTTTTTTTAAAGAAATTACCTGGATACTATAGTTGTTTAAATTTATTAATTAAGACCTCGAATGTGAAAGGTTGAAAACCCCAAGCCTAAGGAATATCGCTACAATGGATGATAACATTACTCTTGTACTAAATGATGCGGTTTCAAAATTTTACACACTCATCACACACACGTTTTAATTTTTATAAACATTTATGTA
>BMAV01000404.1:0-11557 GCA_019973955.1 Trichonephila inaurata madagascariensis
TCCTATAAACAGAGTTATTAAAAATGGGGAAAAAAAATAATTTTTTTATATAAAAATTTTGGATAAGTCGGGGGGGAGACGCAAAAATGGTCACCCGAGCCCCATGCGGTGCTGCCTTCAGGCTGGAAATCGGGCCTTGGGAGTCATCTACATAGACCAGCGTTTTTCAAACTGTGGGGCCCCCCGAGGGGGGGATAACTCTACAAGGGGGGGCGAGCCTTTGCAAAAAAAAACAAAAAGATCGTTCAAAACATTATTAATTTATAAAAGTAAAAACAAAAACTTTCTGACATAAAAAAATTAAAAAAACACATTTACTGATGAAATCATTAAAAAATATCTGTATTTTATAAAATGTTTTTTTTATTAAAAAAATACTAAGTTAAGAACAAGTTTGAGTTCCCAATGACCTAGGGCTTATATCAACACTTATCTTGATCTTTTTTGGGGTTTTTAAATTAATTCCCCTTAACTCGGATTAAAAGTTCCAGTTCGGTCCAATACCCGGGTTTTTTCCATAGACGCGCGTTTTTTGAGGGGGGGGTTTGGGGGGGAGGAATAAATAAGCAAAATCCTCTAAGTAAGTAAATCCTTTGCAAAGACTGTCAAAGGCCCTTTTTATTGTTTAAAGCCTTAGGAATTTTTTATGGATAGCAGTCCCGAAAAGATCACTTCGGAAAAAAGTATATATACGCCCAGAAGATTAATGCTTTGGCTGAAAAGACGTTTATAACGTCGGTGGCACATAAGAAGTTAAAATCTACTATAGCTTTGGTAAAAAAAGTATCGTATTATTGAATTCAATACAATTTATTGTGCGGAGGAAGCGTTAAATTTTGGGTCGCGATTTTAAAAAGTTTGAAACCGCATGAAAAAAGTCCTCCCTTCTTCAAATTGTGTTTTGTGCAGAGAGAACGAATGCTGAGCACCTCGAGGTTTGCCTTGTTGTCTCTGGTAACATCTACGATTTATACTGAGGGGGCCGAGACGGGTTTCAAGACCACAATTTGCTCCTTCCTGATTGTGTTTATGCTTCTGTTTTTTTATTCTTTGTTGTTTAATTTATTGTTACTCCATGTGTGTTTGCGCGGGATATTTTCACTCCAGCGAATGATGTATTCATCAAGTGCTGCAGCTAGAAAAAAATATTCCGCAGTGAATAATGTAACCGTTTTCAAATCCTAATCGATGACTTTTAATTTAATCCAATATTTTGAATAATATGGAAAAGGTACAAAGAAAAGGGGGAACAAACTCGGAAAGTGGTTTGTCTTTAATTAGCTTACGATATCTTCTGTAGATTATGTGTAAAATAATCATGTTTAAAAAAACTTCTAAGACTTTCCTCCAAGCAATAATCTTTGTACAGCCATGTTAAGGTATCCGACTACGTTCGGAACCGTAATTTTGCAAAAGCGTATAAATGGATAATATTTAGGATATTTAGTGTCACTTAGATTAGAAAATGTATATAAAATTGTTTTAAGATTGTATAAGAAATTGTTTAAATAAAAAATTATTTAAGTACAATATTTTGACAAAAATGAAAAAGAATGACCCATTTTATAATATTCTTTTTTGGAAAAATGCATTATAATAATATTTTGCCTGTATATACCCAGACCTCTGTACAGAAGCTCAGTTAAATTTTGGAATATACAACTTAAAGGGGTTTTTCCATGTTTTACGACAACGGGGGGAGAAATTTTTAAGAAAAAACGCCATATTTTTTTAATGGTTGTAACTCTGAAAACAATCTGAATTTTTCAAAATATAGTTGACCCTCTGTACAGAGGTTTGAGCTTGAAGGAAAAATATTATTATAATAAAGATTTTTCGCAAAAGGAGAACATTTTGAAAAACTTTCTAATTTAAAATTTTTTGCGAAATTTGTATTTAAATAAAATTTTATTTGTAAAAAAATTCCTTAAAACAATTTTTATGTATTCTAATCAAAGGACACTAAATATCAAGAAAATTATTTCTTTTTTTAAAACCGGTTCCCAAAGTATCGTTTAATAAGAACTTTTTAAAAAAAATTTGAGTGCGAATTTTGTACCTTTTATCCTCGAGAATTTATTCTGGATTTTTAAAATTTCTTTAAACCTATATTTAGTTTTTATTTATTATCTTTCTCCAATCTCCTTTTCCTTCAACCATTTTAGTTTTTTTTCCCCTTTTTGTTGAGGGTAGTTTCTTCCCTCACTTTCCCCCCTTCTCTCTCTCTCTCTTATAGGTTATTTTCCCCCCAAGTTTTTGTTGTAAAAATTTTTAGTTTAGTTGGGGTGACTTTTTTTAAAAACTGTCTTTTTTGTGCCAAATTTTTTTTTATTAGAAAAAATATTTTTTTTAAAAAAAAAACTTTAAATAAATGCTGCTTTAAAATTTTCTCTCCGGGGTCTCTTTCCGGAATTTTTAATTTGCCGTTTAAAGTTTTTCCCAACCTTTCATTGGGGTGTCCCAAAACCCAAATTTTGGAATGATTCGGGGGTGTCAAAGGTAAGAAATATTTCAAACAATCCCTGCCGATTTAAGGAATAGAAGTCAAAAATATAGTTTATTTTACATTAATAATCATCATTTATTTATTAACATAGAAATAAGCAACATCCCTACAACACCCAAGTCAAAAAATCAAAATTGTACATGTATTACGTATTATAAATCTTATAATACATAACTGGCCACAGAAAATGACGGGCCTATAATACGTTTGGCCACAGAAAATGCAACACCAAGAAGGATCAGAGATATCACAGCGAAATTTACTTGGCAAGTATCATGTTGTGACGTGTGGATGAAGACAAAACCGTAAGGGTGAGCCCCAAAATTGGGAATATAATACGCCACAAGTCTCGGCATAGAATAAAACAGGTTTGGATGTACCCTTAACAGAACCATAATTTTTCCCAAATTCCAAAAAGTTGTTTCACCGGGGTTAAAGGGGGGCTTTGGGACCAAAAAAAACCGGACCCCCTTGCCGGGGTGGATCAAATTTGAGGAATATATATATATATATATTTTGTTACAAAAAAATTTATACATCTTCGGGAAATATTAAATTTGGGAAATTTTTATTTAACTTTATCTTTTTCCCTTTATTTTGTACTCTGTATTTTTTAATGACAGTTTTCTTTTCTGTTGAAACTTGAAGGGCTCGAGGCGGGAGTACATGTTAAATCATGAAACTGGATATGTTTACATACCTTTCACTAGTAATTTTTTCCCCATCCTGGAGTGGGATCACAACGCTGCAACGTCGTGAGTAGATAACAAACACAGAAAAATCGTCACAACCTCATCTTAAATTTAAAATAGTATTTATTTGCTTCATAGGTTTTAATAGGGAAAATTTAAAGTCCAATAAATATGCCAAACCGGTGAAATCAGTCTATTTCCTTCCCCAATTCCTTTTCACGAAAGGCACCGCCAATTTTTTTTTTCAGGACTCCTCTCCCATTTTTCTCCCACCCGGGGCTCTCTATCTCGTCCCCAAAAAACCCTTTTTAAACACCAGGGGCGAGTCCACAACACCCCCCCCGTATTTTCTATTGGCAGGCCAAAAAACCGCCCTCGCCCCCGGGCCACTTTCCCGTGTACTTTTTTGTGCGGAAAAACACAAATACATTTGCCCGTCTAAAACAAAAGGCGCCAGTCGTCCCGTGAAACCCCTTTGGATTTTATGCATTGTCCCAAATTAGTTCCATAAAATTTTTCCCCGACACCTGTCAGGGCCCGACCTTGTTCTCTTAAAGAAATGAAAATTTGCCCGGGACAGCAACCCAAAACAAATACAATCAAAAGAAAAATAATTCATAAATCCAAAATTCCATAAAACGTACACTTTACAATAAAAAATTTAAAATTTCCGAATCTTGGATTCTTTTTCCTTTTCTGTAAGTTACATCACACCTTAAATTTTTAGGGTTTTAAAGAAGTTAAAGCAAATCATCATACTTCACTAATTCTAATACATCAAATCGCTCAATCAATTGTGTTAAACATCTGTGAGTATAAACATTAAAAGACACAAAAGATTTTCAATAACACATAATATTCTTCCACCTTTCACACAAACACAAACACTCATACTCCTACAAATATTAATTTACACCTAGCACAAATCCAAAGAATTGCTTATTCCCATCTACTAATTCCAACGATATTAAATAAAAAAAAAATAAACACCTATAAATTCCATGCTTTGCAAACAACATTAAAAAAAATTTTTTTAAATTAAGCAAATTAAACTAAGATTTTTTAAATTGAGATAAATTTTGGCTCTCGGTAGGCATTCTCATAACCAATATGACAAGTTATTCACAATTCATGGTATTGTCTTCCATTACGTTAGTTATTGAGGAAAAAATTAGACACTTGAATTGGGAATATAATTAAATTTTTCCCCATTTTGCCCATGCAATGAAAATTTTTTAAGTCTTAAAATTATGTTCATGGAACAAATTTTCCGACGGGTCTAATTTATCTTTTTTTTTGGGGTTTACACGATTTTTCCAAATTTTGTTTGAAAGTCTATATCGACCATTCGTGATACATCAATCTGCTCTAAATCTGTGTCGTTAAATTACATCCATAAGAAGAAGCACATACAAACTTAAACCTCACTTTTTTTAAAAATATTTCCCTGCCAAATGGCATACTTCGGGTAACTCATCATGAGAGAACTACGAAAAACCACTTCCACAAATCCCGTACAGTGACCCCCGATGCCCCTTTTTTCCTTTTTACAAAAACCCTTTCCCTTTTAATTTAAAAAGATAAGTCTCGGCTCGCGTCACCTGGTTTTTCCCCCCATTAAACCCCATTTTTAAAACGCGGGACGGGTATCGGCTCCCCCTTTCTAACCAAACAACGGGGAGAAAAACAGTTGGGCTGCCCCCTCCCGTTCAGACCTTTAAAACTGAAAAGGGTACTCTTTTTCCCCCTCTGGGGAATTAATTAACATTTGGGATTTAAAACTTTTTATTTTAAACGGCTTTCCCGGGGATTTAAATTAATATCCTTTTGTCTTAACCGCGATCACTGCGCCGGGTGTTCCCCACACCCCCGCAACAAGAAAATCCTCCCAGATTTCTAAAAAAAATGTGCAGAACCCCGATTTTTTGTAACCCCACATTTTTAGGTTTTTATTTCACCTTCGGGGGTGATGGGAATCCCCCTTTTTTAAAGGGAAAGGTTTGGGAAAGTAATGACCTTGAAAAAAATTTATCTGGGGGGCCAAGAATTCCCCCCAAAGTTGGGGATTTTTATCCCGTCTGCCTGGGAAAATTTGGAAAATGATTAAAATATTATTTTTTTATATACCCCTTTCCATCATTATCTCATTAATTATAAAGGGATATTTATTACTGGTATATACGTTTTTCTGGTTTATGAAAAAAAATAAAATTATGTGTTTTAAAAAGAAAAATTTTTTATGTTTAGTTTAAATTAATGTTAGTCTCATTTGTGGGCAAAAAAAATTTAAAAAATTTTTTTTTGTATAATAAAAACACATCTTTTTACTTTATAAATATGTATCATAATGACTTAATTTTTTTTTTTATAATTAAATACACGCGTTAAAAGTTTGGGGTGTTCTCTACACCCGCGGAATGTATAAAACACGAGTGACCGCGGGGTTAAGGAAATCGTCCCAGGTTCGGAAACCCCTTTTTTTTTAGTGTTAATCATTCTTAAACAGTTAAATCGGGAGGTAATCTAAAATCAGTTGATTTTCCCCTTTAAAAACACCCTGAAAGTTTAAATCCATCAAAGCTTTTCCGAATGGAATATCGGAAATTTTTTTCACTATTTCCTTCGATCTATTTTTCCCTAACCAAATTTCAAATTCGGCTTCCTCGTACAATTTTATTAAATTAAGCGATAAATGGTACAACGTGTCTTTTCGGGTAATCTATCTCGAAATTAAAAACTGAACTAAAGCAGCCTATTATCCATCTCTAAACTTTCTTATCAATCTCGTTTTTGGTTTGAGAGGGCAAACGCATTTTTAACTCACCTCTCAAGCCTTCCCACACATTTCATTAATCATGCTTTTTTTTCCCCATCAACTGCCTGCTATCTTAGCCATTGTATGATTTCGAAAACTTTTTACGATTCACTGTTAAATCTTTTTACCACCCTTAACGTCCTGGAGCTTTTTTCCCGTTATTTCCACAAAACAAAATGTGATTCACCATTCCTTACCTCCCAAACAATTCTAAAGAACCATCTCCTATTTCATCGGGAAATTTTTTCCCCCTGTGAAAATTAATGACTGCTCTAATCTTTTTTTCCCCCTGAAACGCCCCCCTTTCCTTACCAAATTTCCCAAATTTTATCCACTTTATTTCTTTCCCTTTCTCAACCTCAAACCTTTTATTCTTTTTTTGTTCTATACCTCTTCTTCAGACGGGGAAAAAATTCTTCCATCTCACTGGGGAAAAATTCTCATTTTTAAAATCCAAACATGGCGTTCTCCACCTTTTATTAACTCCGAGTTAATTTGGGCCCACACTTCCCAACCGGGTTTACTAACTCTTGCGGTACGGTTTCCTGATAAAAAAATTTTCGGATTTTAAAACCTATTCCTTACCTTAAATTCTTTTTTTTTTAACTTATTTCTGAGTTGACCTCTTAGTCTTTCAACTCAAACCCTATTCGTTTCGCTCCTCGAAATTCCCTTTAAATTTTCCCCCTTCTTCACATGTTCCTTTAAATTTCCGTTTTTCCAAAAACCTCAACAAACATTTGCTTTACTTCATCATTATAGTATATACTTTGATAAATTCTCTTCTTAAATTCCATCTTGGGTAAAATAATATCAACTTAAACCCCTAATTCTTTCAAACTTCTAACAATATGTCCCCTTTAACAGAAACCCCCCATGATGCCCCTAATACACACAAAAACCACATCTAAACTTAATCGTTACAAAAATTATAAAAAAGAATCAAGGTAAACTAATCATGCTAGACCTAAAATTAACTATATTTTACAAATATGCAAAATCAAAAAACCAACACAATAACTTACTCAACACTGTACCCCCAACCCTTTAAAAAATTATAATTTCTGTATATAAACCCCCAAATCTAAAACAACAATACTAATTTTCGCACATTTATACACCCATACAAAACTTACAAATCTCCCCTAGTCTCTTATTTTTTTACAAACACCTAGTTTTTTATATTTCTTTTTTAAACACATTTTCATAAAAAAATCAATTCTCAGTTGCGGCCCCAAAAATAATCTCAAAAAAACTCACCTTAAAATTTGTAGACGAAGACATCAGAACACTCAGGGGAAATCTTTAAACACACAAAGCACTTCTTGAAAACCGCACTCATCCCCAAAAAAGGGGGGAACTCCGGGGGTTCTTGGGGACTGGGGAAATCTTGAAAAAAGTTCCCTCAAAACAAACGGGCAAAAAGGTCCCTCTTAAATCCTCGTTGATTCATCAGGCAGGAATGGGGAACACTTTCCGGGACTTCTCACAACTGGAAAATATCTCATTTGGGACTCAAAAATTAGGCGTCATTAAACTCGTCTCATCACCCAAAAACACACGGCTAGCATTTTTTTTTTTTTATCTTTTCTAAAACTAAGCATTCCCGGGGATCTATTTACTCAAAAAGCAATATGCCAAATTTTTAAAATATATATATATATATATTTTTAAACGTCTTTGGGAGATAACAAACACGAAAATCGTCACCCTTCTTTTTTTTTAAAAAAAGTATTTATTTTGCTTCATAGGTTACTAAATATGAGTAAAAAGTCAATAAATATACCCAAAACCCGGGGCAGTCAACCCTACGGGAGTTCAATCCCCGAAAGGCACTCCCCCAATCCCTTTTTTTCAGGGCTCCTCTCCAAAAATTTTTTTCCATCCACGGCCCCTATTCGTCTCTAAAAAAAAACCCCTTTTTTTAAAAACCCCCGGGCAAAGGGCCCCCCAAACGCTCCCCCGTCTCTTCTCATTGGCCCGGGGCCCCATTCGTGTACTATTTCCCGGGAAAAAACAAATACTTTCCCCGCTCCCTCTGGAAACTAAAAGGGGCCAGTCGTCTCGTGAAACCCCCTGGATTTTTTGCCCTTGTCCCAAATTGGTTCCATGAACTCATTCTCTCGATAACTGCCATGGAGACCTTGTTCTTTTAGACAGGCTTCGCCTATTTTCAATGGGGTTCCGGCTCTCTTTGACCATTATAATCTCCTAGATCGGGTGTTCGACGTTTGTCTGAGGTCAGACAATAAACAATGACCCCATGGCCACGTGCTCTTGTCACTCCACGTGCACTTCTCACTCACACCTGTTCGGAGCCATAAAACTTAGAATGAATGGAGGGTGATGTTCACCCCAATCGAAGACGTCACAACGGACATTTCTTTCACCCATACGATATTTGGTCTCAGCTATCCAAAAGAGTACAGGGTAATTAAAGTTTCTGGTAGATAGATCGCCACATGAAATGTTTTATTTTTGTCTCGAGTGTAGTTACTATATGTTAAAATAATCGCTTGTGATCCCCATCGTCAGTAGACTCTTTTTCGAAGAAATTGGCCTGCTGAAATGGACAATTTCTTCTCTTACATTTTACTCGTTTCAAGCAATAACAGGCAATTATGTTCTTAATCTCGAATTATTTTGTATTTTTTTAAAACATAATATTATATATAATTGTTATGCTCACTTTGTTTTCGCGAACATTATTCAAGTTGTGTAGGTATGTATCTACGTGAACAATTCATCTTTTTTAATTATAATATTTTGCTTTTATAGAAAAGGGCAGCATTTTCCATTTCTGTCCGGGGTGGCAAAACTACTAGTGCCGGCTCGGGGGTTTGTACCCCGGGCGTCGTGGTGCAACATGGCCCAAATTTTCGTTTCGATAGATCGGGAGAAAAAACGGCGGAACAATTCAATCTGATGGGTAAAGAAGAACTCTTGAACATTGGGTGTCAGTATGGTCGCTCATTATCCTGTTGGAATATGACCGATGGCAAGTGCTGAATGTGTGGGAGGATCACGGGCTCCAACACCTTAGAGATGTAGCGCTGGCTGTTCAGTGTACCGGCAATGCCTACTGGAAGGGTGCGGCAGTGAAATTCAACACCTCCCCCAAAACCATGATACCGGGGGCAGGACCAGCGTGGCGATGCATAACGCAACAGTTCATCAGCCTCTCACCACGGTGCTTCCAAACTCGAATCCGACCATCATGATGTTACAGGCAGAAGCGAGATTCGTCACTGAACACAATGTCGTTCCATTCCATTCTGCATGTCCGCCGTTCATCGTACCATTGGCGGCGCAAGCACCTGTGGTTTCCAGTCAAGGGTATACGAAATGGATGCCTTACGGACATTCCGCTCTTCGCAAAGGCTCGAAGGGAACAGGGGCCCCCGAATGTCGTAACGACTGAATCTGTTGTTTTGTGGTTCGTGAGGGCCTGGTGATCCATCACCCCTTGCGTAAAACCCCTCGTTATCAGGGGGCAGTGGTGAAACGGAGGCGACGGCCCCGTCTAGCCATTGTTTCCTCCTTCATCTAGCGATGACAGATTCACATCAGAGCTGCTCGGTTTCGTCTAACATGTTGACACGATTTCTCTGAAGGATAATCCATAATCCCTATAGGCTACTATTCTTCTTCGATCGAATTCAGAAACTTGGTTAAAAGACACTCGATGTTTCACAAGGCCCAAAACAGTAGCGCACACAGGAATTTTTTTAAAGGAAGGGGGGGCCGGGTTGAAAGTTCCCATTCTTGTATCATGCTATTTTTTTATTTTGTTGATTTTTTAGGAACAAAAAACCGTAAAAAATAATTATTGAATAAATAATTAAAACATTTAAATTTAAAAAAATTAATCATTAATAACAAATATTTAATTATATTTTCGTATTATATACTTGAATTTTAACTAATCGGGAAAAAAAAAGGCCCTTTGGGGGGCCATACCCCAGAACCCCCTTGTGGCCACTGGGCATAACTAAACAGTTTACTCAAAAAAAAAAAAGCCGTACTTTAAATCTTCAATCTGTTCTCCCCCATAAGCGCTTGTGGGTGGCACTACGGTTGCCCGTGAAGTGCGTCTGCGCTATTATGCTAATGATTTGCATATTTCATCGCCGCCACCGTATGATGTAAATTTCCCATGGTTTGCATTAGGATTTCTTTCTCGGGAATTGTTCTTCTTTCCCGGTATTTCCCGGGAATCGATGGGATGAAAAGGATTTTTTTGGGATCCCAAAACATGCGGGAAAAGGTTTGCTGGCAATGCTCGAAAGTTTTTTTAGAAATAAAGTCAAAAATTTTTAAAAAATTAATTGACATTAAAGAAAAAAATAAGGCAAATGGGGTTTGAAACTGGGTTACTTTTGCAGGCTTAAAGCCAGTAAAAATTGGCTTAGAGAAATTATGCAGTCGAAATGCAACTTTGCTAATTGAAGAAAGCGTATTTTCTTTCGTTATTGGAGAATTAAACGAATAAAATTCAGAATTTGACAAAATTTGCCTGTGATTAATTCTTTGGATTCTCTAATCCAAAGAATTAATGAGAGATGCAACATTAATTTAATAGGATAAATTCAATACCCAATTTTTGGGGGGAAAAAAACAAGCACTGCAGTTCTTTGATATTTCGGATTCCTGGTAAAATTGTTTGGTTAGACAAGCCCAAATGATAGAGACAAAGCTTTTCTGCGAAGGGACAATATCCAACTCTTCGCACTCAGAAGAAGAGAGCATGGAGATTTTGAAAATAATAACCTCTGACGTTGGACGAAAAATTAGAGAAAGCAATTTACTCTAAAAAAAAGTTTTATTTTCTCAAACCAAAAAGAGTACTAGTTTCAACGAAATCATAAAACAAGAGACGTAGTTGTTCGAGTCGACTGAAAATCCATCACCAAATGTTATAAAACTATGTGAGACTTTAAAAACGATTCCTGCAACGCGCGTTAGTTGAAGTCGAGAGAGTATTTTCTGTTGCTAGATGGTTCGTCACAAAGCTTAGAATTAGGCTGAGTGATAAAAGTATAAATTGCTTATGCTTTCCGAAATCCTATTTTAAAAATGAATAATCAATTTATTATATATTTTTTGTATTTTTTAGCTCATTATATAAATAAGTAGTAATTTTGAAATTTATATGTATCCTTATTTTATATAATTATTATTGATTTTATTTTAAAGTACCCTGTTTTTTAAATTTTGGGTGTATTCCCCGGGGAAACCCGGAACAAAATTTTCCCAGGATTCCCCCGGGCATTCACGGGAAATCAGAAACCCTAGTTTGCATGCTGCATTCAGGGAGTTGCATTCTGTGTGGCCAGAAGTGTATATTTATAAAAAATAGAAATAAACAACATAAAACGTAAGTAATCTTTCAATACAGCTAAATAAAGTGCCACTGAAAATCTGCCCAAAGGGCAATCTGGCACGTTGTCCTATTGCCCTTGTTTAGGAACTCGGCCCCCCGGAAGTGGGAAAAAAAAGGCGGGGGTTTAAACGTTTTGGGAAAGAGAATTTTTTAACTTCGTT
>BMAV01000405.1:0-11143 GCA_019973955.1 Trichonephila inaurata madagascariensis
AAAAATTTTAAATTTTCTTAAAAAGTTAAAATTTTTTTTTGTAAATTTTGTTTAAAAAAAAACATTAAATAATATTTTATATAAAAATTAGTTATAAAAAGTTTTATAAAATGATATACAATATGTTATTAATAAGATATTATATAAATTATTATAATAATGCATAAAATTATTGTTAAAATAATGAATATGTTAGTTTTGTATAACATATACTTTTTTTAGTCAGATACGTGTTTAAATAATTTACTAATCACAGCGGAATGAAAAAGTTTAAAATTAAAATAAAATATCAAAATGTTTTTATCAGATAATTTTTTTTAATGTTTTTTTCAGTACATGTATATATATACATCTAGGCTTCTCCTTATACTGTTTTTTTCTAACTTATATATATTTATATGTTTAATGAAACATTCAAACGTTCAGAAAAAAGCAATGGTTTCAATAGCTATCTATAAATTTTTCTTTTATTTATTACTTATAAAAATTTGATTTTAATAAATATATATATGTTTTTTTTTAAAAGGATTATTTCTATTATTTCATTACTAAATGAATTCTTAGTTAATTAAAAAGCACATAGTCTATTATTTTGGATCAAAATACATTTTAGAGACATTTTTAAGCTAACTATATGTGGCGATCGATTGATTCATGAAAATCTGAAATCTATTTTATTATTTTAGATTAACTAACTATTATTGAAAAATGATGAACGTTTTTTGTTTTACTGTTAGCATCAGAATCGTTTTCTTTTTATTGCTTCGCATTAATAATTTTTTAATTCTAACGCAATAATTATTGTTTTTCATAAGTCATACATCGAAATTTGAAGCTATATCTTATCTATGAGAAGGAGGAGAAGATAGAACAATAATTTTACACTAAAAAAACCGTGTTCGGGCTATAGAGAAGGGGGAAGGAAACCTGTCTCAAATCAAAAATAAGTGGAACGGAACAAATTTCGAAAAAGGGAAATTGTTTGACATAATTTTAGAAATCACTCACATTATGCGCGTACAAACGCACACACAGAAATGCTGGTGTCATGAGGGAGAAGCCCGAGCAACGCCGAGTTAAGCAGTGGAAGGGGGGTTGGAAGTCATTTTGAAAAAGAGTATTAAAATGCTGATTTTATGAAGGAAAGAGAAAATTTATAAAAGTAGAGAAAGCCCTTGCAACGCCGGGACATGCAGCTAGTATAATTTAAAGACTGTATCTATTTTCTATAGATATGGGTAACAATTATTTTCAAGCTAGAGATGAAATGGGGATATTACGTAACCAGTCACACTACAAGTATGTCTCTATTGGATTTCTTAGGAATTATTCTATAGATTAAAAAGAACTCTTATATTGACTTTACATGAACATCAAATGCTATTTTTCTTTTGATAGCACCTTAGGTTTTCGAGGATAGCCGAGTAATCTTGGTTGCGAATTCGAAACCAGACCAGTGTTGTTCCTGTCGAGTCATGGGTTCGGTCCCACTGTTATTAAAGACCCACCATGTAGAGGGGTTCAATCTCTTGAAGCTCAAAGTTCTCCTCCAGGCTGGGTGAAGATGTTTGGAAAGTGGGTGTTAGCTCGGGTGTCATCCTCGTCACTTGACTGAAGCTCAAAATTATGAGGCCCTTCTCCAATGGACCTCGTACAAATTCGAAGTTCAACGTTTACAATCAATCAATCAATCAACGTACAAATTACATTGTCATATAACTGTTGCGGCCGCATTGTCCCAGTGGTCACAAACTCGTTTATCGAGTTGTTGTTTCAAAATCTAGCCCCATTAAGAACCTGCCTTGTAGAAAGGTTGATTCGAGTCAACTATGCAGAGGCTCAAAATGTGTCCGTTAGCGTGATATGATAGTTTGGAGAAGGGGTACCATCTCAGATAGAGGCCGCGGTAAAATAGTGGTCAAGGTTAGTAGCGAATTCATAGCCAACGTGTCATGAGTTCGAGCTTAATACTCCTGAAGACACACCGTGTAGAGGGAAGAGCGATACACGTAAATCTGACGTGGCTCAAACATCCTCCCGTGGTATGGTGTGGAAGTTAGATTAGGAGGTGCCATGACCATGGTTCAAAATTACGAGGTTCGTCGCCAAAAGCCCTCGAGTAGCTGAATATTGCGACGTTAATATTCACTCACTCACTCACCAGCTCATGTAACAAGTTACACTAAATGGTAATATGTTTTGCTTAATATATTTTATTTATTTATTGTTTATTTTTTAATTTATCCTCAATATTCTGTGTAAAATTCTAGGAATAATACTGTTGATGTGATTCTTTTAACTGATTTGTAAGGATTGTTTTACAATTCATACCAAGATTTGGGAATTTAAATAAAATAGATTAGATACTCTATTTTTATATAAATTGATCAATAAAATAAATGAATATTACAGGAGTAAAAATAATTGTGTTTATCAAACTTTTTCAGACTCAAAGGCTTGAAATATTTCTTGTAAAACAAGTAACAAATCATTCACACTTTCGCTTTGTTTTACGTACAAAATAAATAAATTAACTAATTAACATAAGTTTAAAAGGCATTTAAGTATAAGTAAATCATAAACTAAAAACTAAAAATTAAGGTTTTTTTAAAGAAAAATGCGAGTATCTTTGGGAGACAATTAGGTAAAGAATGGCCATATGTATCTAGTGAGATAGTCGATATTTGATTAAATATGACACTAACAGATTACTGAGTGAATATAAAAAGACCATTTTCTTGAAAAATTATATTTCATTCTATTTAATTTTGTAGAGCATTATTTTGTTATTATGAACAAAGAAATATCTAAGAATCACTTTAAGAAAAGGAGATTTAAAGTATTAAAGAAAATTATTTATTACTCGAGCTAAAAAGTCCTACATTAAATATCATACTATATTTATATATTTCTTTCAATAATTTCACATAGGCCCTAAATTAGCTCCTTTAATAAAATTTTATGGATCTCAATAATACTATTAATTAACTGTTACAATAGCCTTTACAGAAATCACTACAGAATAAAAACTTTCTAACCCCTTTACATAAAGTATTCGACTATGTTCGGAACGTGGTTTTGAAAAACAGTATAAATGAATTATTTTTTTGATACTTAATCTGAATTAGAATATGCATATAAAATTGTTTTAAAAATACTATTACAAAAAAATTATTTAAATGCATTTTCTTCTTCTTTTTTTTGGCAAAAAATGAAACAATGATATATTTTTGAAATACTCTACTTTTATGAAAATACTTCTATAATAATAATATTTTGCCTATACATATCTAAGACTTCTATACAGAGACTGAACTAGTGATTTGTGAAATACATTAATTAGAAGAGGATTTATTCATATTTTAATACATCAGAATAGAGAAATTTTAACAAAATACATCGGTTATAATTTCAGTTGATCGTAACTCTGAAAAAAAAAAACGTGAATTTTTAAAAATTCTTAGTTAAGGCTCTGTAGAGAAGTCTTATTTACATATAAGAAAAATGTTATTATTATAGAAGCATTTCCCATAAAAGGAAAATATTTTAAAAATATGTCATTTTATCTTCATGTTTTGCCAAAAATTGCCTTTAAGTAATTTTTAATTGTAGTAATATTTTTAAGACAATTTTATATGATTATTCTAATTCAGGGGGCATTAAATATTTTAAAACTTGTATTCGTTTATACGCATTTTCAAATCATAGTTCCGAACATAGTCGGAAATCATAAGACAAAAAATTTCCTTTTAAAAGGAAGATTTTTGTATATTTCTAATAGACTGCGGATCGGTGTTTTACCATTGCAGACCTAGTACATTTCGCGGAAGCTGGTATCTCTTTTTAGTGTGACGTCACATAATAGGCTGATATACCAATCTCCACAGGCCCAATTTCCTCCCCAGAGGGAGGTGTCTGAGCTCTAGTGTTGCGAAATCGCTTTTTACGCCCAGTTTTCACCCCAGAGAGAGGTGTCTGATCTCTAGCGATGCGAAATCGTACTTAGGAGTTTAATTATGCCGAAAGCACTCAAACTAAACAGGCACTCAATGATCCTTTTTCATGTCGCATAATCATGAGACATGAACACTGTCGATTTTCTGCATCATGAAATTCCACCGACTTGCATCGGGGTCAAACCCGCAACCTTAGACGTACAAGGCCAGCAACAAACCAACAATGCCACACAGCCGGCTTAAAAAGGAAAATCGAAAACTTCTTTTCTTATTAACTAAATAAGGAACTCGTTACAGAAAAATTGTACTGCGATGTTTGATTTTTGAAATAAAAATATCATGTAGATGTATGTAGCAATCCAAATATTTCGCGTGCACCACCAATAATCTCCTCCTAAAATGGAATGTATCAATTCCGGATACAGTTTTAAACTTAACCTTAAAGAAACCAAACTTAATAAAAGGAAATAAAGTCTACATCTTCCGATAACTCTTTTTATAGAACATTTTATGAAAACATACAGAGAGATAAGACGCGATAAGGGGATGAAGAGGATGGAGGGGTGTCTTTCGAAGCAGTAATTTAGGCCTAATCGAACAAGAATACGGAATTGATCCGTCCCCATATCGCGGGGTGACTGATCACCATCCCCGCCCCTGCTAGATCGTTTGGCGATGTAATTGACACCCACACTGGTTTAGAGGAGTCGTCTGCTATGAAGGGGGATGGAGAGAGTCAGTTTCCATTATCTCGGGATAAGAATCTTTTCGAGGGACCGGTCAATAAATAAGAATGATTGGCTTTAGAAAGTAAAAAAGAAAAAGAAAAATGATTGTACGTTATTTTGAAACAAGGAACTAGAGTTTTTGGAAATAAAACCGGAATTTTCTGATAAAAGACTGAGAAAGAGAGAAAGACAAGGACTATTTGATGTACTTTGCAGATATGTTTCTTAATTTGTTTATATTAACTCTCTAAATCAGTGGTCTTCAAACTGTGTTCTACGGAGATCTAGGGTTCCAAGAGGCATACTCAAGGGTAAAACGGGTCAAAATAAAAAGCGAAAAGAAAATTATAAATGTGTATACAAAAGAGATTCGGTTTTTCTATGGATTGGATTAAAATACCTTCAACATTTCAATAAAAATTAAGGTTCTGATACGACAAGAAGAAAGAGCAACTACACTATCAACAGATTCTATGTTAAAAAGCAGATATGAACGAGATCTTAATTTTGGGTTACAAATTTACGCGGGATATATTCAGATTTTTTTAAACGCTATAAAGGTCTTAATGCTCTTGATTACAACTTATTTGTGGCCGCGGTAGCCGAGTGGTATAGGTATCGGATCGTGGCTTGGCTTGACACGAGTTGGAGCCCAGTACCGCTAAAGACCCGCCGTGTAGGGCAGCGATGCACGTTAAATCTGTCCAGAGCTGAAACGTCCTCCCGTTGGTGTGGCAGTTGGGAGAGGGGGTGTCAGCTCAGGTGTCGTCCACGTTCACATGACCATGGTTCAAAATTATGTGGTCCGTCGCCAAAAGCCCTTGTGTAGCTGTAGAGCGCGACGTTAATATTCAATCAATTAATCAATCAATACAACTTATTTATGAGAAAAATCTTTTTCGACATATGTCGGATTTAAAGCAAAATACAGAAATAAAGTGGATGCTAAGCATGAAATACGTTTACAAATACCTATAATAGAATCTGACTTTAAACTTTTCTTCAAAACAAATCAAAAGCTCATCCCAGACATTAAAACTGAAAACAAATATGCATAAATTTATTTTGTAATACTTTTTAAACTTTTATTATAATATAATAAAAGAATATTGAAACGGTTTTTTTATTTGTAGACGGATTGTGGGTATTCTATTGGTTATATGATCCCGTGTTCTAATTTCGTACTCGTTTAGTACAATATTTTGCAAAACTAAGTAATTTTCTAATGAAAAATGCACTCTTTTTCCTTGTCAGAAAAAAACATATATTGACGGAAAGAGAACAATCTATTGACTTATTAATAGATTTGACGCTAAAAAATTAATTTAATTCTAAATTTTAGTTTGCAAATTCATCAGAATACCCACAGTTATAAACACTTTAATTCCTTTCAGAACAATATGTATAAGGGAAAAATATTTATCAACGCGTATGTGATAACAAAAACAGAATACAAACATAAATTAAACGTAGAATATGAAATACATCTGCAGATCATTTCAATAGACATAGACTTCAATTTGCGTAAAAAAAAAATACAAGTGCACATTTAATTTACTAATTATATTCTATACATAGGTGATACCTAGGGTAGTAATTATTAATGAGTAAATTATAATAGCATTATATAAAAAAATTTAATAATAAACACAAAGTATAATACAAAGTATCTGTAACATGTTGTGATATACTTTATATATGAATTTGAGGTATATTCTTCTAAGAGAGAGAGTGGAATGTGGGATTCTGAAAAACATTTTATTATTCTGAGGTTTCCGTGAGTCAAAACTGATTGAAGATCAATGCTCTAGATGAACATTTCAAAAATAATTAAAATTATCAATTCATCAGATATATTTGAAATTTGCTGAATTTCTTTGAGTTAACATATTTAAAAACTGATTTTGTCTGAAAAACAAGCAAAAACTTGTGTTACTGAAAAGTCAGTCCTAAAAGCATTTACGAATAAATTAAAACAAAATGTATTAGATTGTATTAGGAAAATAATGTACATTAAATTAATTTTAAAAAAAAGATATCCCATTGCTTTTTTTTTAACTTTTTTTTTACTTTTTAGAGTTTAAGATACCGTTTTCCAAGAAATATTTCTTCTGTTACTTGTGAGTTTTTAAAATTCGCATCGAATAGTAGTAGAAATTCTAAGGCGGAGTATACGCAAAATTTACTAAATTAATCTTTAGTAAAAAATGGTATGCATTATTTTAATTAGATATATTAAAGAAGTTCATTTTCTGTAAAAAAGGTGATTAATTAAAATCCTTCTATTAGATCATTTTATTGATATCAAATATTTTATTTGAGAAATTTATACAGTATTTATTACGATTACAGAATATTGTATCATGGGAAATTTATAGTCTGGGGGGGGATTAAAAAATTAAAAACTGGGACTAGATTTTTAAAAAGTACTATTTCAAAAAAATTTTTTGTATTATTTTGAAAAATGGTTTTGGAATTAAAATCCATCATCCACCATCCTTCTGAAAAGTTGTAGTTTTAAGCGAATCGATACGTAAGAATTCTTTTACACCTAGTGAAATATTTAGCTGTTAAAACAAAATCTTTCAAAAAAGCTTCACCAAACAGAATTTATATTCATGATATGTATTCATAGTTTTCACATTTCAATTCCTATTTTTTTTCTTTTCAAAAACTGCTACTTTTATGGTTTTTAATGTGAAATTTCAATATTATTTTTCAAAGCTATTTGATAAAGATGAAGATTATAAAAATTCAAAACAGAGGGTAAACGTATCAATATTTAGGAAAATAAATTGAAAAAGTTCCAGAAGATTTTAAGCAAAATGTATTATGTAGCAAAAATAAATATGGAATTTTCATTTCCCAAGTATGGTAAATAAAGATAAAATTACTGGTCTTAGAATCTTGATAAACTATTGCAAGTTTATTTCTTAATTAACCATCTTATAAGGTATAGTTATTGTATTTTATTTCCTTAAATGAGAAAATTCTTAAATACTTAAAAGGAAAATTTAAAAACTTTAATAACTAGTTTTCCCATCTTCCAAATTTAAATGATGATTATAGAAAATTTCGTTGATTTTTATAATTTTGTGTTTTAAATTCAAAATTTATTTTGCATTAAATTGCATTGCATAATTATAATAATTGATTTATGGTTAAATAAATTATTTCACTATAGAATATTTAATAATTAATTTCGAAAATATCTGTTATTTCATGTTTTACATTATATATTATGCGAAAAAATAATGCAAACGAATTTTCTTCAATTAGTTAGAATTGTGCTTTTTTATCATGATAATGATTTCCAGTGTCATTATTTTATATTCTAAAAAACATTGATTTTAAAAAATTACATGTTTACTCAAAATCAAGTTACATAAAATCATTCGATTTGGAAATATCGATGAAAAAAGTATTTTGATGATTTTCTGTTCGAAATTGTTAGTTTTATCAAAATTTTAAATCCTTTAAAAGAGCCCAAAAAACAACTTTAGTTAAAAAAGTTAATTTTTATCATATTATTTAATATATATATATAATTAATATAGAAAGAAATCAGAAGAATTTTCTTATAGAAATTATAAGAAAATATATTTTTCTTTCTTAATTTTCTAAATTTAAAATAAGGGTTCTTAACTTATATTTATTATTCAAAAGAAATAAAAAGGTTAATTCCCTATCACACTTGAAAAACTTTTTATTTGTCAATTTCAAAATGTTTATAAATGTATTTAAAAGTTAAAAAAAATTTTTTTTATTAATATTTAAAAAATTTAAAAAATGGTAAATACGTTTCTTTTCAGAAATACTAAAATAAAAAAATAATTTTTAAAAAAATTTAGTATTTTTAAAATGTTACTTATTGAATTCCAATTACAGCTAAAAGTATCGCACGTATTCGAGGAAAAAAAAATTTGAAGTCATTGCTACAAATTAAAACATGAAAGTTTTAGCTGGAAAAAAATTTTGAACCCAAAAAGGGTTTAAAAAACATACTGGGTTTTTTAGGGGAAAATTACTAGAGTTTTTATTTAAAATAGCCTTAGATTATAATTGCTTGTACTAACGTCTAAATTTTTTTTTAAAAAAAAATTAAAATATATGAAAGTATGTGTAATATTTTTCATACATTACACTTCGTAGCATTAAAAAACAACCTTCTAAAAAATTTCTTAAAATCTTGATCAAAAAAACAAACTGAAAAAAAATTTTTAAAAATAAATTTACTGTTTTTTTTGAAAAAATCGAATTTTTTTTGCATTTAATATCTTAATTACAAACCGTAATAGCTTTTTATTAATGCAGATTAATATATTTATTCTTTTTTAAACTAATTTAGAATGCATGAAATAATAATAAAAAAAGGTTTTAACGAAAATTTATACATTTCTAAAACTTAAATTTAAACTTTAAAATTAATATCGAGTTTCTTGAAAAAAATTTTTTTTTATAATTTTCCTAATACATTAAAAGGAGGTTAGGGAAAAACAATTTTCCCCGTTACTTTCCCTTTTAAATTTATCAAAATTTTTTTCACTAAACCTTTTCAAACAAACATACTGGTTCATGTTCTTTAAAAAAAATTTTAAAATTTTTAAAAATTCCTTTCATAATTGACTTTTTGAATTTTTATAAAACACACTTGGAATATTTTAATTCAATTTTTCAGTTAATTATAACTTTTGCCCAATCGATAAAAATGTTTGCTCAAAATTATTTATTCCAGAAAAAACTTTTCCCCCTTTCAAAATCGTCAGCTTCATTTAAAGGCCCTAAAAAATTTAAAAACGATCCCTTTTTGAAGTTATTTTGCTAAAAGGTTTTTAAAACTTTTGGGTTAATTTTTTATATTTTTAGAAAGTAAACTTTTTAATTTTTTTAAACTATTATAAATATTTTAATTATAATATATTTATTAAATTAAAGGTTTTTTTTAATTATAAAAAATATAGATTTTTTTAAATATATGGTACCCGAATATGTTAGAAATGTTTCCGAATATGTTAAGTTATTTTAATTTTAAACTGATAATTTTATGAAGAATTAAAAATTTATCAATACAACCCTAAGCCCATTTCTCTTCAAGATATACTATGAAAATGCAAACAATAAACCCCCCCAAAAAGAAAAAAAAAAATTTCGTATTTAAAAAAAGGGTAAAAAATTTTGACTATTTAATTAGGCCTTCCTTTAAGTATGTGGTTTTACTCTACATAATTAAAATCCCGTGCATTGTTATCTTAATTTGACTTCATTAATATATTGAGAGCATCCTATTTTAGTTTATTCTTTGTGTTTAAATGAAACAATATTACTGTATAAATATTCATAAATAAATATATTTAAAGTTTGCCTTTTCACTTCAAAATTTATTAGTAAAAAAATTAAAAGTGGGCTCGGGCTTTATATTTATTAAATTTACTAAAATTTAAAAACCCATTTCATTCACAAATTAAAAAATTTTTTTAAAAATACATTTTAAACTCGGTATATTTTCTAAGTACTAAGAAGAAGTAGATAAAGGGATATATCAGTTGTTCAAACATTTTGCATATATTTGTACAAATCTATTAAAGAAATATTAATGCATAAATATAAAAAGATTTTGAGAAAAGTAAATAAAAATGGGGAAAATTAATTAATAATAATAAATTTTTTATTTTTTTTGGTTTGTATAAAAGAGTTTTGAAAAAAACCCTATCTTTTTTTTTCCCATGAAGTAAAACGAAGATAAAACAAATTGATAATCACGAAAGAACAATTTTTCAAAATTTCTGCCTAATATTGTTTTTTAAGCTATATTAAATGCAAAAATAAGACACATTTAAGGATAGGAAACATTAATTATATGCAATTATTGAATAATTATGTTTTAATTTAAACACAAATACAAAATAATATCTAAATTGCTGATGAATTTTATTAATTATGCAATAATTTTTTATTATAAAGCCCATTTTTAATTTTTTTTTCTTTTACTGTGTTTTTAAGTAAAAGTATTACAAATAATTTTTCTTTTAGATATCTGAAATTAATAACCGTAACCGTAACAACAGTATAATATACAAATAATTTTTCTTTGTTCAAATTTGATAATAACGTAAGTTGAAATGGTGCAAAATTTAATACTTTGTAAAATTAAAAAGATTGCAGAAAAATTTTTCTTTATAAAAATTTGAGTGTGAAATTTAAAAGTTTGTTTGGAAAGACTCATTTCATGCATCTAAATTTTATTAAAAATGCATTTCAAAATTAAAAAACAATGCATGACTGAAATTATTTCTTAGAACAAAATTGCTGAATAGCTCTTAATATTAATTTGTACAAAAAACAAAAAATCTATATGTTTTACTTTTAAAATTTTCAGCACAAAAATATTTCAACATAATTTTTCTTCGATCCAAAAAAAAATATTTTATTAAAATTTAATTTTAAAATTCAGTTATACAT
>BMAV01000406.1:27981-42088 GCA_019973955.1 Trichonephila inaurata madagascariensis
TGTACTTCCTAACCATACAGGTCAAAAATCATCGCAGCTATGGGAAATTTTAAAAAATTTAAAATTGTTTAAAAATGTAAAATGAGGGAGGGGGAGGAAGGGTGCGGTCGACCAAGGTACCATAGGATTCGAGTCATTAATGGGTAAGCCCTGTTGGAGAGGAGGCACCGGAGGGGGCTAATTCCACATATAGTTCCCGTATACACGAAAATATGGCGTGTACCTCCAAAAATCAAGTCCCAATCTCAATTCCTTAGAGCGGGGTGAACTTTTTTCTCTAACCCCGTAGGATTAACATGGGAGCATGATATTTTAGTACTTAAGCCCACCCCATGCCTATACAATGGGAGTCAAGTTGATGATTGGATGGGTCTCGACGAGTAGAACAGTTGGTTCAAAACTCATGCCCGAGACTCAAACAGGAGCCAAGATACTGTGGATTTAAATAAATTTTAAAAAGTTTAAAACAATTAAAAACTATATAAGGAATAGAGAGCCCCATGAGCATGAAATTATAATAACTGGAAGAACAGTTAGAGAGGGATCGAATGAGCCAGGTTCGAATGAACTGTGAGGCTCGGGTGTCGAGATATTGGCCAAAAAGCTGTAGAGGGGGTGGGAATGCACCGGGGGCGTATGTGTCCCAGCAGATCCTAACCATAACAACAGTTATTACGTTCCCCCAAATATCAGTCCCCTAGCACCAAAAAAGTGGCAAATTTTTTCATTTCATCATTTCACTAAAACAGTTTGGGTATTTAACTAATTCCCTTACTTACAACAGGGAAAAGACAAAAAGAATTTATTTTAACATCTTGCGTGAATTGATTATCTCCTTTAGGGATTTGACGAAAGCCCTAATTTCATCATTTGTCTGCGACATATAGGCGGTGACCCTCAGGGGTGAAATCATGAGATTCTTTCTCCCCTGTCAATCAAAGGGTCGCACGTACACACAAGTCATTTCCCTCGCTCTCCTCCCCCCAACGACTCAGTTAATTGCTGTATTTCATACTTTGCCGGTTTCTCATTTGGCATTCTATAGAATGCCTAGGCAATATATGAAATAAAAATCATTTCATACATTGCCGGCTAGTTTTAGGCATTCTGTAGAATGCCTAACCGTTCTATGGAATGCAGAATTTCATACTTTGCCGGTAACATATATACATATATATATAACTTCTCTTAGAATTTAAAATAATAAAATAGATTTGAAATCTTCATTATGTACATTCACTATATAAGAAAAACATTCAAAATGATAGAAACGTTTCAACGTTTGGTTCTTTCAATTTTTTTTTTCCGTACCTTTATAAATAAAGAGAATGGTCGACACACACAAACGAAAGAAATTTTTTGGGACAAATGGAACCGTATCCGATGTGCAAAATGTATTATTAAAAACAAACATATTCATTATTTTATAATAATTTCCTTCTTGGGATTTGAAATTAAAAAAAATTGATTATTAATAATCCTTAAATAAAAAAAGAAAAGAAAAAATTACCCAATAAAGGTCAAATGTCCTAAAAAGGATAAGCATTACAAAATAATGAATAATTATTATTGTTTTAAATAACAGTTTTAAGCCGATATCACTTTTACTTTAAAATTTATGCTTGCTGAACGGAATATATCTGTGAATTCAATGTTGCATATTATGTCAGTAACGTAATTTTCAAATGTACATCGAAATATTTTTTAAGCTAGCTAAAAGTTTTACGCAGGATAATAAATTTTAATTCTGATAAATTTTTAAACGAGTTTCAAAAATTTATTTTACGCTTCATTTTATATCTTAAGATTATCTATTATATCTTAAAAACGGACATTCAAATGTATTCAAAATAATTATTCATGTTATAATGAACTTATTGAAAATAATGCTTCCGCTCAAAACTCGGAAAAAAGTCGTTTGGTTCAAAAACCGCTTTTCGTCGTAAATGACGCCAGTAGACAGAACGACAGTAAAGATAGTTTGCAAACATTTTCTAAGTTTTATTTATTTATTTATTTTGAGAGGGTTTAGTTTTGAAGCTATGTTTTCCAAAAAATTTCAGACATCGATAACAAACAAGGGTAATTTTTAAACAAAAAAGGTAAAAAATACTGCGTTAATGAATTCTTGTAAAAAGGTATTAAATGAAAAACACAAAAACTTTTTTAAAATCCGAAATTTTTAAGCGATTTTTTCAATCATTGGACAGTACAAGGATAGTAACGTTTGACACAAAGGAAAAAAAGTTTTGTGTGATTATTTTTATAAATGACAAAGTTATTAAATGTTTAATCAGAATTATGTGTATTTTTTAAAAAATCGTAAAAAAAAAGTCTCTGGCATTTTATATTTTAAATCACTGATTCTAAAAGATCAAAGCATGAACTTTTTTAGTACAGAGTGTTGACTCATAACAATGATAAAAAAAAATCCGCATAGGGTGATTGAAAAATTCTTTTCATAAATACGCATCAATATTACTCATTTTTGGAAAAATTTTACAAAATGCAAAATATCGTTATTTTGTAAAAAAAAAAAAAAAAAAAAAAAAAAACCCTATCGGGGTGAAATAAATGATCATTCCGATACTGTAATTATTTTTTTTGTCTGAGTTCGGTAAAAAGAAAAGGATCGTAATTTTAAAAACGACGAAGTAGAAACTCTATCTTTCTTTCTCCCGACAGCGGCTTCACAGAACACAGCGTAACGCTTTTTTTTTGTTTGTTTTTTTTGTTAACATTTGTACAAATTTCACTTCTCATAAAATTTCCATACCGGAGGCTGTACATGAAAATTGATATTCATAAGGAGTAAACTCCAAAAAACTATATATAAAACACATGAAGTATTTGTTTGTTAAGAATTAAATACTGATTAATGAATTAGCGTAGTTATATTACAATTAATTAGTTACTGAAACGAGGGAAGTAATTCATTTTCCTAAAAAATAGCCATCTATCTCACTATATGCTAGTATTTCTCAGGTTTGGGGGCAATTTTTCATCTTAATTCCCTGTTTCCAGACTAAGCAAGTTAATGTTTTCTTCTCTCAGGAAGTAAGGTTTCATCCTATTCACATGATATACCTGGGTTTTATCACTGTCTGGAAAATGAATAACATAGTTGGTCTCTGAAAGTTGTTTTACAACCTTTCCCGGTCCTATCCAATTGACTGACAGTTTATTGGGTTTAGACGAAACCACTACTAGAACAAGATCGCCTTCTTTAAATTCTCGCTTTTCGGCTTTAAGGTCATGCCACAATTTTTGGCTTCCCTTAGTTTTCTGCATGTTCTCTATAGCGAGTTCTTGGCATTGTTTCATTCGGTTCATTAATTCAAAAACGTACGTGACCAAGCTGTTTTCTTCTACACATTGTTCGGTTAAGTTTTCATATAACAACATCATTGGAGTTCTCAAATTTCGGCCAATGACTAATTCAGCTAGACTGAAACCCGTACTATCATGGAAAACTGTTCTCAAAGCAAATAGTGCATTGGGTAAAATTTTCTCCCAGTCCGCTCCAGCTTCTAAACAAAGCACTCGGAGTATTCGTTTCAAAGTCCTGTGCATCCGTTCTACAGGATTACTTTGGGGATGCCGTACAGAACTTCTAACAACTCGAATTCCGAACTTGTCCAAAAATTCTGTTGTAAGCACACTCATGAACGATGTTCCCTGGTCAGTTTGCAATTCTCTAGAAAACCCAAGGCGACTAAAAATTTGCAGCAATGCACCTACGACGGTTGTAGAACACAAATCTGGGGTGGGAATAGCGTCAGGATATTTAGACGACATGCAAATAACTTATAATATATTTGTTCCCTGAAGTGCTGACAGGTAAAGGACCGCAAGCGTCAACATTTAATTTAGTGAATATTTCAGAGATAACTGGAACAATTTTCAAAGTGGCTTTTTTCTTATCTCGTGGTTTCCCGACTCGTTGACAATAGTCACAAGTTTTTACAAACTTTTCTACATCACTATAACAATGTGGCCAGAAAAAAGTCTTAAATAAAGCATCTTTAGTTTTTCCGGCACCTAAATGTGTGCTGTACCTTCATGACAAAATGTTTTCAGCTGTGCTCACAAAACTTTTCTGGGACGACTAAAAGTTTTCGCTCAGTTCCATTTTTGTCTCTTTTCTTGAAGAATAGCATATTTTTTTCTAAAACATATTTGTTTTCTTTAGAAACATTTAATTTTGCGTCTGCGCGATAAGGGGTTTCAATTGTTCACTTTTGTGCTGTTCTTCCATAAAGACCTTTGGAGACGTTTTTATTAGATCTTGCACTGAGATTTCTTTTACTACAGGCAAAACTTCTTCAATAGTTTTCTTTTCATCTTCGGATAAGTCGTCATTCTGTCAATGTCGTCACACTGTTCAATGGATTGGCCTTGAATCTCATTTTTCACTTCCAAAAGTTTCTTCTGAGCTCTAGTTTGCACGGCATTTATCATAAGCATTTGCACATCTTCTTTTGTTTTGTAATCTTCAAGCAACGCAGCAGTCTTGTTCCCCAGCAAATATCTGCCTTGATCTAGGGAATCTCTTAGGACAGCAGCTTTTGTTATTACATGTCCCATTTCGCAATCCAGCTCAACTTCTGCAAGGGACAAACATATCAAAGATTCTTCTAATGGTGTTCTTAACCACACCTTCTCATTCGTATACATGTGTGGTTTCACATACTTATTGCAAATCAAGTCAAGAGTTGCACCAGTGTCACGTAAAATTTTCATTTCTACTCCATTTACTTTTCCTAGGCTAGTGTAACGTGCCATAAGTTCATCAAAATTTTTATCAGTTACAACATGTGAAATAGACTTTGGAGTTTTCTTTAACTTGTCACACTGAGGTCTAAGATGCGAATAAGACCCACATTCATAACATCGAAGCTGTCTTCTCTTCTCAAAGTCTTTCTCGTGATTTTTTTCATGGGCATGTTCCCTTTTTATTTGAAATTTGAACTTGAAATCCTTAGGAGTTTCTTTTGGTCTGCAACTACTATAATTTACGCCACCTTGAAATTTATTACTATTTTTCTTAGGGATTTCTCTTCTGAAACTCTGTTTGATGCTTTCATATTCGTCTAATTTTTCTGCCAGTTCATAGGGAGTTTTTTTAACTTGATTCAGTCATCAAGAAAATGCTCTCTTACATGAGCTGGAACACAGTACTTCAATGTGTTTCAGTGATTAATAGATCTTTCAGTTGCTCGAAAGTTTTAACCTGCAATTCAGCTATCCATTCTGTAAAATAACTATTCAGCTCATGAGTATAATTTCTCCAAGACTTCTCTGCTGATTTTTGATGTCTGTAAAAACATGACTTCAATTTTTCGCTGTTCAACCTGTACCTCTTCAATATAAGATCTTTTACAAAATCATAATTATTTGCCCTTTCGGTAGGTTCTCTAGCTAGCATATTACAGAGTTCTGCTGGTAAAACCACCAACAGGTAGGTCACCTAATCCTTCTTTGGTACTTGAGCTAATTCTGCCTTCCTTTCAAAATTAATCAAATATAAACTAATCTCATCATGTTTTTCATCAAATTTAGTTGTGATTTGTGTCAATTGAATCTTAGGTCCAATTTCAACTCTTCTTCCAGATTCATCACTTAATGGTTGATTCTGTGCTGTGATAGTTCTAATTTTCTTAATTCTAATTCGCGTTGTCTGGCCTCTCGAGCCATTCGCTCTTCTCTTTCCTTTTCTTCTTGTTTACTCTTCTTTCTTGTTCTTTCCTATCACTAATGACTCTGTCGAGAATTATCTTCACTTCCTCTTCAACATAAAATTGACTATTTAGAATTAATTTTTTATATCTTCATCCTTGCTGGACTGATCTACTTCAATCCCCATTTCCTCACATACTGACAAAAGATCAGGTTTATTACCTTTAGCTAAATATGCCATGATTTAGGGACTAACAAGATCAGAATGCCTTCCAAAAGGAAATTAAAATAAGACGAGTAAGGAACTTATTTTTCGATAATAGATTTAACTAAAGTAGTTATCGATTTTACCCTGTACCAACATGTAAAAATATACACTTAAATTAAAACGAATACATACATATTCAGCACTTTCAAATTCTATATTTCAAAAGTTTCAAGTGATAAAAATATTTATTTAACTATAATACCAGAATAATCAAACAAGCACAAAAACAAAAAACTTTTCAATGCAAATTCAATAACATACACCTTAAGTCAAAATTATCTATTCATAAAGTCTCTTCAAAATTTAATTTGTCATTCGTTATTTGTCATTTATTTTCAATTTAAAACAACCAAATGCGAACAAATATGTTAAAAAATTATACATATAAAAATTCTACAACTTCACCCTTAACTCGAAAATAATAATAGATGTTTATATTTGTAAAAACAAACAAATTATTCAAAATGTTTCAATGTAATGTACCACTTTTAACTCAAAAGAACACCATTCGAATAAAATCTACAGATTTTCTTTCTTTTATTTTTTTCAGAAAAACCAAACACTTCTATTCGCCACAAAAAAAAATTATGACAATAATGAGAGTAAAATAATTCCACTAGTATTCTGAATTCACAGAAACAAAAATTTTACTGAACAACTTATAAAAAGCAAATTCTTATATGATCCTAATAGCTAAATAATTTATGCATTTAACCTTGAGAACTTCTGGAACGTAATGAGTCAGCCTTTTTTTTTCGCAATAAAAGAGAAGAGTCATAAATATTTCTTTGACTCAGCAAAATCAAATACATTACTACTTAAATATATACTTTATATATATATTTTTTTAACTGCACCTTCAAATCGTGCTATAATCATAATTTTCATAAGTTATTTATCATTCAAAAATTCTTAACATTGTATTTACAATACAGATTTTTTTAAACACCGTTGAGACAAATTTTAAATTTATGTCTCATACAAAAAAAACACAGTTTTAAATTAGAATACACTAACTAAAACTAAAAAGAAGAGCAATTTTTTATACTCAATTCAACCACACAGACAAAATAAATTTTCTTCCTTTTTATAGGATAAATTTTCGTTCTTATTTAAACACAAATCATAAATTAACGAGAATAGCAGGGATAAGTATATGGCTTTAAAATAATCAAAATCCAGCATTTAATACAAAAAGTGAATAAAGAATGATTGCTGTATTTAATTTGTACCCATATTTTAATACAAAAATTGAGATCAAATTTAAAATATGCCCGAAGGTACTTTCAGATAGAAAAAGTACTTACCCCAACTATTTCTTTTGTTAAAGGCACTGTTCTTAGATTCGTGCCGCCGCTGCCACCAGTCTGTAAGATAGTCTTGTTGAATTGATCGTTACTCAAATTAACCGTATTTACCGTATTTATTATTTTCTTCAAAACACATCATTAAATTTAAAACTCTATTTACAATTACAAATCGCATAGGGAACTACAGGCATCATCCTCCATTTTCACGTTCGGGACTACTTCTTCTCTCCTTCCCACTCAATGGCCAAAAACAGTTCACAGCAGCGTCCTCTTTCTAGTCTATCGTGTGCTATGTGTCAAGAATCCTAGTGCAATATGTGCCACGCCGTTACAATATACAGTCATACCTCCACTCCATGGTCCGAGAGGTATGGCTTATTCTGATTTCGAAAAAGCGGAGGCTTTTAAAGATACTTTGGAAGTCACTTTTCAAGAGAATTCAGAACCTTACAGTGACGACAAAATTGAAGAAGTCGAAAGTTTAGAGAATCACTACTTCGACAACTTCAACACTCAAATTCCTCCCCTCACATCGCCCTTAGAAGTTCGAGGCATAATAAAAAAGTTATCTAATAGGAAGTCTGCAGGCCCCGACCAAATTCCAAACATTGCTTTAAAATACCTTCCTATTAATGCTATCACACATCTAACTAAAATTTACAATAAATACCTCATTAATTGTCACTTTCCTACACAGTGGAAAATAGCAAATGTAGTCATGCTATCCAAATTAGGGCAAAATCACAAATTCCCACAAGGCTTCAGGCCCATCTCTCTATTAAATAGCACAGCTAAGATTTTTGAAAGAATAATCTTAAATAGAATAAAATCTCACTGCAAAGCCGTAGATTGCATTCCCCCGGAACAATGCGGGTTCCGGGAGGGCCATTCTACGCTGCAACAATTAATACGAGTAACTAATATAATAAATGAAGGTATGTAAAATTAATTTTCTATTTCACAAATTCTAATATAAGAGAATAAAGGTTTCACTTACCTTATTTTTCCGTTTCTAACGCCAGAGGTGAGCTTGACCTAAAAGATTCGATTAAATAGACTCTTAACCAAGAGAATGAGAGTTTTTTGATGCAAAAAAGATTTAATGGATAAGGAAAATAGACAACTGATACATTTCACGTTCGAATCAAGATTCCACTACTAGTACAGACAAAAGTAAAAACAAAAAAAGGAATGTTCTCACAGTGCCACTCTAGTTTAACTACAAGTTCGTTAGCTCCGTTCGCGACATCCCCCACATTGAGTTTTGAATTTCTAAAATAAAAAACTTAACAAGAGTCATTCTGTCCTTTTCGGGGTTTCAAGAGTCTACCATAACGAGATCATCGAGGTCCCGGCAGTTGAAATTCACCGTCAGAAGTTAAGTCATCTGGCAATTCAAGGGTCTCAAGTCTGAGCTCCACTCCGGCTTCCCCATCAGAAACACTGGAACAGGGCTGCATCGAAGAGGTTGCCGCCCTCTGGGGTTTACTCAGTTCGGGATCTATTATATCAATGGGTAAATGACTTCCTTCATTAGTATCTGAAAGTAAAGGAGAGTTAGTAGGGTGTACAGATTATTTATTTTTCTCCATCACCTCTAGAAGGTACAATTTTCGCACTGGACGCAGAAAAGAGCCAAATTTAGTTTTCACTTGGGCTCTCTAACCTTCTTGTCTTTGCCAGGGTAGAGTTTCAAAATTTTACCAAAATTCCAGTTTAATCTTTTGGTGTGGTCATCTCCCACCAAAACAATATCTCCTTCACTTAAGGTATTTCCCCCTTTTATATTTCTTATCTCTCTCAATTGACCTAAATATTCTACTCGAAAACGTTTCCTAAGATCCTTTTGTATTCTATTTCAGTACACTAATCTTTTATTCAATTTATTTTCATCTATTTGATCTAACTCCGGCACACCAAATTCTCTAATGTCTTGCAAAAACATTGCTAGAGTTAGAGGTCCCAAATCTTCGACGTCATCTGTAACATAAGTTAATGGCCTGGAGTTAATTAAACTTTCACAATCACAAAGAACATTTATACATTTCTTCATGATTCAAGGAAGTTTCTCCCAGTGTTTTTCTTCAAGTCCTCTTCACAAGCCTGATCAATCTCTCCCAGAAACCTCCCCACCAAGGAGCCTGTGAAAGGATGAATTTCCATGAAAGTGGTTTTAGTTCTTCTACATTCTTCAATTTTTCTAACTTCACTTTCTGATAAAGTCGGTAAGCACCTTTAAATTGGTGTCGTTATCCGAGTAAATGACGGATGGTTGGCCTCGGCGTGCTATAAATCTTCTTAAACCAAGCAAGAAACTTTCAGTCGAAACGGAGGTTAACAACTCAAGATGAATTGCTCTATAGACTGCACAGGTCAATATCAAAATCCAATTCTTCTCCCCATTCTTAAGAATGAGAGGTCCTGCCGAATTTAATCCTTTAATTTCAAAAACAGCAGCATCTCTCACCCGGTCTTGAGGTAAGAGTCCTTCTGATGCCGATATAGGTTTCCCATTGAATCGCTTGCAATTAATGCAAGTCTTAATGACTTCTTTAATGGTCCTTCTTCCTTTTAGAATCCAATAGCTCTCTCTGAGAGTGTACATAAGCATCTGAACTTCGGCATGACCTAGCTGTACATGCTTATAAATAATGAGTGCTTTGACTACTGGATGATTGGAGGGAAGTATAATAAGTAAACGGAAGTTCTTGTGATCATCCCTTAAAAATACTTTAGTCTTCAGTCTTAAAATCCCATCACAGAATCTTTGACTATTTGCAAGGGACTTAATCTTTTGTCTTCTTCGTTGTTGAATGCATCCATTTGTACCTGCTTCAACAAGGCACGCGTTTGGCTATTTTAACTTCTTCAAACTGTAAATTCCCTGTTATTCTTTGGTCTTTTGTCTTTTTTAGGTTTGTTAAAAACCTTTTTATCCAGGTTGTTATTCTCACAAGTTTACCATACGATAAAAATCGAAGATAATATTTCTCTTCCCTTTGTGTAGCAGCTGCAGTTATTATAGTTTTCTTCTCCGAATTGATCCCTTCCATATCAGGGAAAAGTTCGGAGTTTGGCCAGTCCTCAGTTGAATTTTTAAGCCAAGATGGACCTTCCCACCAAAGTACTTTTTTGAGCGTCTTCACTGAACATTCTCTAGAAGGGAGATCGGCTGGGTTCTGCATTCCAGGAACGTATCTCCAATTTTCTTTAGAGGAGAGAGTCTTCTTATTTCTTCAACTCTATTGGCAATGAACGTTGCCCACGGGCCGTCTCTTTTTATCCAATGAAGAGGATCCATTGAATCTGACCAATAGGTAACGTCAACATTTTCCATATGAAAATCCTTCTTCACAGAATCAGCTATCCTAGCTCCAATCGTACATGCTAACAACTCTAATCTAGGAATTGAAGTTCCTTTTAAAGGTGCGACTTTTGATCGAGCTTGAATTAATTGGCAGGTTACTTCACCCTATCTTTCTACTCGCAAAAAAACACAAGTAGCATATGATAATTTCGAAGCATCACAAAAAACTTGTAGTGATAGGTTCGTATCTTTCGTATCTTTAAGATCGAGATTCGATAATCTTTGTGGAACCTTGAGGTCTTGTATCTCTATAAGTTGTTTTTTCCTCGTTTCAAATTTTCTTTCAATGTCTATGGGTAGTTTGGAGTCCCATGAAGCTTCTATCTTCCAACACTCTTGTATAAGTAGTTTGGGGATGAGGGTGATAGGACATGTGAACCCAATTGGGTCGACAATTCGATGAGCTAAGGAAAAGATTCTCCTCTTTGTGACTTCTTCTTTAGATTCTGTTTCTCTGTAAGAGATGGGAAAGGTATCTTTTTTCACATTCCACATAAGTCCAAGAACTTGTATTTCTTGTTGGTCGGATTTCTGTTGATTATCTTGAAAGTCGAAATTTGATTCTATACACTATGTCGCCATCCACGTAAGTCAAATTTACCCAATGCCAACAATTCTGTGGAATCTCTTTGAAAAGACTCAAGTTCTTCAGAGGAATCGACACTCGCCACACAGTTGTCAACGTACATCGAATCTTTCAATTTTTCAGCAGCCTTTTCCAAATGTTCAGGAGCCTGCTTAAAATGATGGTTTAATACTGCCGCTAATAAAAAGGGATTGCAAGAAACGCCAAAAACCACTCGACGATGCCTGTAGATAACAGCTTTCTCCGAATTACCACCTTCCCACCACAAGAAACGTAAAAAGTTCATGTCATTTTCGTGCAAAGATATCTGAAGGAAAGCTTTTCGAATGTCAGATATGACTCCGATTTTTCCTAAGCGAAAACGATTTAAAATTGCGGGTCTCATTTCTATCAAATTGGGCACCTTTTCTACGCAATCATTCAACGAACAAGGTTTTCCATGATGAGCTGACCCATCAAACACAGGACGAATCTTAGTCGTGGAATTTTCCTTGAATACAGGTCTGTGTGGCAAATAATGAAATTTCCCACCACTTTTTGGTTCATCTTGTGCAATCTTTTCAATAAAATGCCTTCCTTTTCCAAGTCTACAAATACTTGTTCATAATCAAATAGTCTGCCTGTAAATTTTAAAGTTTTTACAGTTTTCTCCAATCTTCCCTTAGCTAAGCTGTAGTGATCCTCAAGTTTTTCATTCTCTTCTATCCACGGAATACTAACGATGTATCTACCTTCATCAACTCGCAATACAGTATTCTCAAAATGTTTCAAAGCAAGATCTTGTAATTCTAATTTCGATTTCTTTTCACTGGGACTGTTTATTCCTAAAGAATCCAATTCCCAAGACATTTTTTTCTCTGTTAGTAAGAAGAGAATGAACAAGAAATGAATTCTCTAAATTAAATTTAGATTCACTGCTTAATTTCCCCATAACTGTCCATCCTAAGCGAGTATTCACAGCTGTAAACCCCTCAGAAAGTTGTTTTACCTCACCAATAAATAATTTTCCAACTATGTCAGATACTAACAGAATATGTAATTTCATCAGAATGTTTTTCCAAAAGGCAAAGTTTGTTATTTTTCTGTAAAACGCGAGAGTCATTAATTCTGGAAATTCCTAAGCAAATGTTTTTCTGATCATTAACTTCCATTATGAAACATTTTTCGTCATAACTGCGCAAGTTGATTAAAAAATTAGTATGAACTTTGAACATTTTGTGTCCTCCAAAAAGTCCGTGAGTTATTGTTTCTTTCCCAATACTTTTTAAACCTATAAATTTTGCAGCATATTCTGAAATGTAACTTTTTTGGCTACCAGTGTCTAATATCGCTCTCACCAGTTTTTTTTTTTAGAATTTCCATTTTCTATAAAGACAGCTAATGTTTTTTTAAAAAAAACTTCCCGATACATAGCTTTTTAGCAGTTTGCTGAGTTGGATCGACGATCATGAGTGATGATAGCGAAAATCTGGACTTTTCGCCGACTAGAAAAGTGAAAATTGCTGCCTGCGAAAAGCTTAGAGATACAGTCACTGGTATCTCAGCCCTTCACAAGTCACTTCTCGATGAAAGACTAGCAAGTTCACCTACTCACAGGAATTCCTTCTCCGAAATCTACCGGATGAGCACCCAAGCCATGGCTATGAAAAAGGAGGAAATGGTAAGTGAGCTTAAAATCCTCCCCCCATGCACTAGAACTGATTGCAATGAGCATAAAATTCCAACTACCTTGGTAGTTGAAAAAATTAATTCTAACGACCCATTTCGGATGAAAAAACCGAGTGTAAAGTTAATAAGAAAAAGTTATGTAAAAAGCGCAAAAATAAAAGCAAGGAATCCACTGAAGAGTTTATCTTTCCTAAAAAGACGGCCAGGCCCGTTTCCCCAGTCACTAACCAGGATCCCATGGAAACGAGAAATAATTTCTCGGACTTAGAACAGGATGTCGAACATCCACTCCCGACTAACAATAATGTAACCTCCGATGTAGTTACTCCCCCGACTAAACCTCCCCCACCTATCATGCTTAAAATCAAAAAGAATTTCCGCGATCAAATTAAATCAATCTTCGAAAAATTCCCGAAAATTCGCAATAGAACTGCCGGTGATGTAATTAAAATTTTCACAAATGATTTTGAAGAATATCGAACTCTTGTCCACTTCTTGAAAGCGGATAAGGAATTCGAATTCTACGTAATTAACTGTAAACCTGACAAACCGATAAAAGCTGTAATAAAAGGTCTCCCGAGTTTCTCTAAAATCGAAGATATCACAAACGATTTAGTAGAAGAAGGCTTTGTAATTGAAAGCTGTACGCAACTTATCTCGAAAAGAACAAAAAAACCCTTCCATATTTTCTAATACTTCTCCCGAGAAACGCCAATAATAGTAAAATATTTGATTTAACAAAATTAGGTTACTTACAAGTGAAAGTTGATGGTTACCTCGTAAGAGGAATAACCCAATGCTTCAACTGTAATAAGTTTTTTCATACTGCCGCGAACTACCACATGCAACCCACATGTTTAAAATGCGGTAAAGCGCACTCTACGAGAAACTGTCAAATCAAAGAGACAGGAAAACATCTTTTGTATTAACTGCGAGGGCTACGGTCATTCGGCATGTTATACAAAATGTCCCAAATTCCCACAACCAAAGAAAGGTGCCCCCTTCGTTGATCCAGTGCAAAAGAAAAATTTCGCCAGTAAATGGATTAGAGAAGGAATTTCTTTCGCTAACATTGTTAGTGGAGAAATCCCCAGTCAAACCCCTACTAATAATGAAAATAAAAATGATAACAGAAAAGAAGATTCCCCCCGTGGATTCCTTAGCCAAGAAAATGATACCTCTGACTTAATACAAGTTCTGGAACTTTTTAATGTCATTTCAAACCTAGT
>BMAV01000407.1:0-12175 GCA_019973955.1 Trichonephila inaurata madagascariensis
AATTATGCATGGTAATATCGAAATCTCTGGTATTGTGTTATATGCTCATTAAGGAATTGAAAAAAAAATTGATCAGACTTATTAGATGTAGTTATAATATTCTGTGAGTAATTAATTAACGGAACCCAAACTTACTTCGATAAACTGAGGTTGTAAAAAAAAAATTCGATGCTAATGAAACTTATATTTATTTTTCATGAAAATGTGTCTTTTTAAGCTTATAAAAATGTATTTTCTGTATTAATCTCAAACTAACTTCTATAGAAAATTTTAAAATAAATTGCCATTTACATAAAAAATATATAGACGGATAATTGCTAATGTAGGTTTATTAAACTTCATAATACTGAGCCCACGTTGTAGTTATATTGGAGCATATTTGTAAGTATAATATTATAGCAAGTAATATAAAAAAAATTTTAAGTCAATTCCTACTTAGATCAACGAAGACAAATTTTATTTTAGCTACTTTTTATTAAATAGTTACAATTAATGTAAATATGTATATACAAATGACAGAATCGCAACATAAGGTGGTAATTAGTTTTAATTAATTATCATTAAAGTATCGTACCGTCACACTCAAAACAATCGTGTATATAAAATTTCAGTTCAACTGAATGCTTTGAAACGTGAGAAAAAAACCTTTTGAAGTTTTGACACAAGTCACAAAAATGGTCACTAAGTCGCCAACGTGGCTGTATTTGTAATTATTTAAATAATTAGTTTTAATCAATTAATTTTTATTAATTATAAATAAATTATTGTATCGTCATCGAAAATAGTCAAGTATATAAAATTTCAGCTCAATTGAGCGCTTTAAGGTATCCGACTACGTTCGGAACCATGATTTTAAAAAAGAGCATAAACGGATAAATTTCACGATATTTAGTGTCATTTAGATCAGAATACATGTATAAAATAGTTTTAAGGACATTTTGATAAAATTTTTTTATTTAAATACAATATTTCGGCAAAAAATTAACTTGGAATAACCTTTTTTCAAAATGATCTCCTTTTGAGAATAATAATATTTTGCCTGGACATATCTCAGACCTCTGTACAGAGGCTCAACTACTATTTTTGAAAAGTTCACATTATTTTCAGAGTTACAACCCATTGAAATAATTATCGGAGTTTTTTTCTTAAAATTTCTCCCCTTTGTTGTCGTAAAAAAAGAATAAACCCACTTCTATGTTATATATTTCAAAAATTCTAGTTGAGCCTCTGTACAAAGGTCTCAGTTATATACAGGCAAAATATTATTATAACAGAAGCATTTTTCACAAAAGGAGAATATTTTGAAAATGGGTCATTCTATGTTCATTTTTTGCCGAAATATTGTACTTAAATAATTTTTTTTTGTAATACTATTCTTAAAACAATTTTATATACATTTTTTAATCTAAGTGACACTAAATATCATAAATATTATCCATTTATCCGCTTTTGCATAATTACGGTTCCGAACGTAGTCGGATACCTTAAAATGTATTTTATTAACGATTGAAAATTACACCAAGATAGTGTGAGTTAATAATAGAAATTGAATGAAGAAAAATTTAATACAATTTCAAATGTCGCTTAGAAAATGTTTGAGATCATTCTGGGCTGAAGTGGTGATTTAGATTCCCTTCTTCCTCCTAAAAGATCAAAATTTAAGACTAAAATAATTCTTAATTTAAAGTTTTTATGTATCGGTTATTACGCATAGAGCTATAAAGGCTGTTTATTTTTGACAATACGCTACCTATGATCATAAATCTTTCATGCCATTTATAAATTGTGGATCCTGAAAGTTGACTGCTTTTGTACGTTGTTAGAAATTTACACTGTACATGTATGGCAGATTTAAATTTAATTATCCATGCTACAATTTGGGCTTGTTCTTGCGGTGAAGCCATTTTGATACGAGAATGTTGCAAAACGTGAGCATTACGCAATTTTGTTAGCCTTTCATAAAAAGAACTTTTAATCTTTTATTTATGAAACATAAAAAACCGTAAACGAAAATCTTTGTTTATTTTTAATTCATTTTTGAAAGAATAGCCATACTTTTCGGATACCTTATGTATTATTTTTATGTAAGAATTAATATATATCATTGAGAACAAAATACTTCAAAATGTAAAAATAACCTTCAAAATCGATTCTCTTAATTTACAAGAGAATTAGTACCCCATTCATATTTAACTGCAAATAATTTGAATACAATTTAATATTTATCATTGCAAGTAATTCTAAGAGAGTCCAAAATATATGTAGTAAGAGTATACTTTTAACATTTTGCCTGAATATACAGAATACTGAATATACAAACTTGTTTCAGGTTTCTTACCAATGAAGCATTTAATATTCTCTATGAAACTGCAATATGTCTGTTATAATCAAGTAAAAAATTTGCAATACTATATGTAGAACAATAATTTTAATCAAAGTGAAAAATATTTAAGAATTTATATGCTTAAGTGATATAAATTTCTTGCAAAATAAATTTAAAATTTTCTTACTTAGCCAATAAAAAAGAGAAAAGAAAAGCAAATACAAATTTTTTTTATCCTATTAGTAGAAATATTTGGTTTATCATTGACTTAGTGTATAATTGGTTATTATCAGTTTCATTTCACCCATGGTTAGTGTCTGTTTGATATATTTATATTCCAAAAATGTCTTATCATTCTTGGCTGTTACACAAGTTTCATTTGATGTTTTTCCACCATCTGGGTTGTTTTAATTAAAGTCAACTAAAAATATTTTTTTACTTAATTAGTCAACTAAACACGATTAAAACATAAACTACGCAATCTGAACTTCATTTTTTTATTTGAAAAATTAAAAAAAGATTATTTTTAAGATATGAAAAATCACAAGATAAGAGAAATGCATTTCCTGCAACATTTCTTAATTGTATTTGTAGCTTTCTAATTTTCTGTACTTTTGAAGTAATAAATGCTAAATTTCTTAAATTTTCTAATACATTTTTCAGTACATTGTATGCGGTGTTTTGTCTTAAACGAATAACTTAAGAAATTTAAGTTTTGTACATAATTTCTAAAGAACAATTAAAATAAATCAAATAAAGTTTATCATACAATTTATAGCAGTCTTCTTTAAAAATCTTCATCCAATTTATTATAAAAGTTCAATGTGTGCATTCTAGACAACTGAATGAAATTTCATACGAAGAAAAAAAAAATATAACTAATTTAAAAAATCATAGTAGCACATTTTATTTTTATATTTCAACCAGAAAGATGAGTTATAAAAGCAAATAGGAAGATAGATCTGTTTTAATAGATCAATTCATTAATAACCAGTGCATAAATTTAATAAAAGTTAAATTTAGTTATTGCAATTTCTAACAATATCTATTTATGTATGATACTAGCATGGACCGGTGTTGCACGAAATTTTTCGATTATATAATTTTTTGAACATAGTTCCCTCTTTGTATCAGAACTTCCTGGTGTGTGTGTGACTTCCATATTGATACATCATTAAAATTCTCTTTTTTGAAATTACTTCTACCTCTTTGTCCTATAGGACGGGTCTGTTTCTGAGAGTATAACTTTATCTTCATGGAAATTTCCCCTTTCCCTCTTGACGTCAGCACTTCTTGGTGTATGTGTATGCGTGATGTGAGCGATTTCTATATTTATGTCATTAAAATTCCCTGATCCAAAATTTCTTCCACTTCTTTTCCTTTTCAGGAAGGTTTCTTTTCCCTCCGTTTAGCTCGGCATTGTAAGAGCGTTTTTGAGTATAAAACTCCTTTCATTTCTTTTTTTCTTCACAGATAAGATCAATTTATTTTTTCCGATTACTAATTAACAAAACTTATCTAATTTTATCCACAAGAACATTGACAATGTATGATTTTATAATTAAATAATTAATTTAGTAATGAATTATAATAAACAATACTGCTTTAGTTTAAAAAACATTAATTTTTATCAACTTTCTTTGAATAATGAGTCAAAAAATTCCTACCGTTAGCTATTGAAACGATTGCTTATGCTTATTATTCGTTTTAAACTATGTAACTATAAAAAAAGAACTATAGGGGGAAAAGCCTAGAAATATTTGTTTACATTCACTGCATAAAAAAAAAATACACAATTCTTAAACATTTTACAGCATTTTTTCCTAGATTGTATGTAGTGTTTTGTCTCAAATGAATACCTTAAGAAATTTAAATTTTGTATATAGTTTCTAAAGAACAATCTGATTATATATATATAATTTGATATGAACTCAAAAATAAAAACAAATGTAACAAAAGAAAGGAAACATGATTTTATTTTACTATTATGCAGGACTGACAATAGTTATTTATTGTACAAATTGTATGCATTGTGTGTCTATTGATATATATTTTACACTCGCACACACTACGTATTTTATTCATATGTATACATATTTTTATTATTATGCATGCTCTGAATCTAAAAAATGTATATACGTACATAATGCATTGCATACATATTGAACAAATGAAATATGTATGAATATGCTTTTAAAATGAGTATAAACATCTGGAGTTTACGAACATACAAATGTGTTTAGCTCTTCGCATTTCTTCGCTAGAAGGAAAAAGAATAAAACATGACCTGTGAATCTTCGTAAACATCAATCATTTTAGCATGCAAATCCATAACAACTCTTTATATATGAGTTTTCTTTCACGTGGAGTCCTTTTCTATTCATTGAGGGACTTCATTCAGATGGATTGTAAAAAGCTGACTCATCTGTACAATTCGCATCTATAGAACACCAATCCTCAGGGAAATAGCTATGGGACCATTCATCAATTACATAATATAAATCCCCGTCTCAGTGCATCGGGATTCACAAAAGACTCACTTCCACGGAACATTACAATTGAGCTCAAAACTTAGCATAAAGAGTGTAGGAGAAAGAGAAAATCCGAATGGCTCTTATTACGTCTGGTTGGATGGAACAGATGAGAGAAAATAGTATATTTAAATGGATTTTTATTTTTTATGTATGATATTAAAAATGCAAATAAAAGAGGTGTAAAAGGTATTTCCACCGTCACTTTTTGTGAAAACATTTAAAAGAGAATTTGAAAAATGTTTTGTTATTTAAGCTATGAATATACAATTTTTTGTAGCATTATGTTATCTAAAATGAAGCAATGAGAATGGAGAAGTGTATTATGCTTATAAAATTATGTGAAAACAAGTACATGGAATAAGTGTTTATTAGCTCAGTGCTTCTCAAATTTTCAATATTCGCGACCCAATATTCAATCATCATTTTCATCGCAGCCCCCCTCCATACAATAACAATGAATTGAATTCAATAATATTATACTTTGACACAAAAGATACAATACGAATTTAATCTCTTATGTGCCACCGACGTATATAAATGTCTCGCTCAGCCAAAGCATTAATTTTCTGGACGTATATACACGTCTTTATGAAGTACGATCTTTTCTGTGCACTGCTATTCATACAATTATTCCGAAGGCTTTGGAATGCAATAAAAGGACATTGACAGTGTTTGCGCAGGATTTACTTATTTATTCCTCTTCTCTCTCCCCCCCCCAAAAAAAAACATCAGATTACGCGCGTCTACGTGGTAAACGGTAGCATTGGGGAGCGAATCGCGTAACTTTTAATCGGCAGTTAAGGAATTTAATTGTAAACCGTACGAATTATCTAGATAAGTGTTAATACAAGCCCATGGGGTCACTGGTAATTATTACACATGTTCTTAACTTAATATTGTTAAATTAAGAATAAAATATATTGTACAGTACTATACATTTATAAGTGTTTTATATCCGTGTAAATATGTATTTTATATTTTATTACATCAAAAGCATTTTGTTTGTTGACTTTCAGTAAACTAATAGTTTTTTAATAAGCTTTTGTTTTCGACTTTTCAATAGACGCGCACCCCCTCGTACAGTTATCACGCACCCCAAGGGAGAGGGGCGTCCCACAGTGTGAGAACGCTGTATTAACTGCATTGTGATAGAGATAAATATTGAGGTTTATAGCGAAGATAGATATAATATTGAAACACGCAGTGTATGTTGTTTTCTTTGCAGTGATATACTCCTTGTGGAATATTGAGTTTTACAGGGAAAGTGAGCTCCCCAGAATGAACTTAATATGACATCTCTAGATGTGAACAAGATCACCAAATTAGTAGCTTTATCACCATTGGCGACAAATTTGGCAAGAAATGATATTCCTAGGGGACTTCCGAGAAGTCACTGAGATCGCCCCTTCTGAAAATTTTCTTATGGCTATATAAAGTTTGGTGAAGAACAGAAGTCAGTTTGTTGAGTTCAGAATCTGCTTGTGCGTTTTTTGCGACAAGACATATAGGATTTATTTGCTTTGATTCCTGCTAGTTGAATTGTTCTAGACAATCGTTTCTAGAGAGCTGTTAAGTTCATTTATAATGAGTGTATTTTTCCATTACTGTAAATAAACTGTTTTAATATTTCTTTGTATATATACGACGATTTATCGTCATGTAGTCATCGGTTCTTCCTTGTTCATTTATAAACTTGTTATTATTTAATTAATTAGAGTCGTTGGCTCCTTTTCTACCACGTTAATTTGCAGCAATATATATAATAGAGCCGTAAATGATAATTTTGAGAGATTTACAATAGATGGTGTAATTTATAGTATATTGTAACTAATGCTATGTAACTTATATTGAACTTATGCTATACATGAACATATTTCTACAACTATACTCATCTAAAGTACTTTTTAAACTGTGCATTATGCTGAGGTGTAAATAACATTTTTTTCACGTCTCCGATTTGATCGAATTACAAGTTAATAAAACACTATTTGTGGGATATTTTAATTTTCCTGTTTAATTCAAAGAAAAGAGCTACTGAAAACCATCGAATACTGTTGAAAAGTTGCAGCGAACATCCACCGATAAAGTGTGTCTTAGTGCTATACTTCAGAAATGAAGATTTCGATACAGTCGTCAAAGAACAACCTGGTCAACTGGAAGTATTCCGATGACTCAAAAGCATTAATCAACCAAGATTCATGACAAATGCAAGATGAACTGCTGAATTGTTAAATGTTGATCGCCAAACAGTTTCCAAGCGTTTAAATGCACTCGGTATGTTTGAAATTAAGGAATTTGAATTCCGTACGCATTGAAGTCAAGAGGTGTTGAACGGCTATTTTTCACGCATGAAAACTTTCTACAACGTCAAAAAAAGTTTTTTACATTATATTGTTATTCTTGATGAAAAATACATACACTTCAACAATTATGTATAGTGTAGAAAATTGTGAGTTTTCCCCTCGTCGAGCAGCAATATTGACAGCAAGGTTACTCCTATTTCGAATTTCATGCTCTGTATTTGGCTGGACCAACTCGGTGTTGTACGTTATGAGCTTCTTAAATTGAATCAGGCCATCATGGTTGGAAGCTACTAAACTTTATTCATGTGTTTGAGTCGTACATTTCAAGAAAAATGGCCGAAATCCGAGCAGAGACATAATAAAGTATTTTTTCAACATGACTTCAACTCTGACTTTCAACTCTCGACTTCATGTTGCTCGTGTAGTCAAAGAATGCTTAGAAATGATGAAGTGGGATATGTGTGTGTGCATTTTACCTCACTTGTCAGAATCACCAGATACTGCACTATCTAAAAAATGCTTTTTCCGATGGATGAAATCCAACCTTCTCATTCTTACGAAGGTATGAAATATTGGATAACGTCAAAATATTTGTTCTTTCGGTCCGCTAACCTCTAATAATAATAATAATAATAATAATAGTAACAATAATAATAATAATAATAAATATACAGTCGGACCTCTGTATAACGAAGTCGCTAAATCCCGAAAAAAAGTTCGTTATATGGAAAATTTGTTACATAGAGGTTCATCTTTCAATTTACTTAATAAACCCCACAAAACAAATTGTAAATTCATAAACACTATATATTTAAAAAAGTAATTAATCATACCTTTTTGTAAATGAATAATATTTATTTTATATGTCTTACCTATCAGAAAGAAAGAAAACCAACAAAGAAAAACTGCAAGGAAAGTTTTTTGACGCCTTTATTCACTTCCTGAAGGATTATTTTTTTCTTTGATGCTCAAGCACTTAAGCTTTGACATTTTCGAGCTACAAGAAACGAAGTTACCAATGCAACTGATCAACACTACAAATGAACGGAGACTAGTTCGAGGACACGAGACAACTCCACTGAGGGTGAAAGTTGATATCGAAGATGTTTCCAGTGAACTGGATGATGGGGTTAAAGGTTGCTCTTCTTGGATAAAATACTCAAAATTCTATTGCTCTATGCGAGCTAGGTACCTAATAAAAGCAGTTCAAAATTTATGACCACCATAAAAATGTTAAAAAAAAAATTGAAATGTCCAGAAATACTTTAAAAAAATTGAATTATATGAAAAAAAAGTTCTTTATATAGAAAATGCACTTGGCTATTGAAAGGTTATTTAGTGAAGAAAATCGTGAAAGGTTCTTGGTTCCAGAAAAAAGTTCGCTATATAGAAAAATTCGCAATATAGAGGTTCGTAATATGGAGGTTCGACTGTATACATATATAGGTAGGTAGGAAATACTATATATCTCATATATACTTCTCATATACATGCTTTTATAAAATATTTAAAATATCTTAATCAAAGCAAAACCATATACAATAATTATGAGTATTTATATTCTGTATTTGATTTAAATGTCAGCTTGGTTCAAATTGCTGTGGATGTTAGTGACTTATGAGTGGAAGTGTATCCTCAAGTTAAAAGATAATGGCACAACGTATCCATGATCTATTACATAAAAATGAATTGTTTCTAAATAAGTTTCATCGATTTTATACAAAATATCTTTAGCTTTCTTATGAAATTGAAATAATGAATGTTTGTAGTATTTCAATAAATTGTTTTACAGAAATAATTTACAGTTAGACCCTAATACTAATCAATTTTATTTTGCTAAAATATGAATTGAAAGGAGTATTTTTATGTATTATATATATATATATATATGTATGTATTGTATTTTTATTATATACAACTGTATTTTTATATATAACTTTTTTTCGTTGTACTTAATCTTGCACATCCAGAAACTTATTTAAAAAATTAAATTTTAAGTGGTATTATTGGTGGTGTGTGATGTGTTATTATTTGAAGTTTAAAAAGCTGAATTTATTTAAAATTATATATATATAGTGTGCTATAGTATTTGTAGCTAAAATATTTACTAATGAATAATATATATGATTAATAATTATATGTTATTCCAACGTATTTCATTCATTCTTGAATAATTATATTGGATAAAACTTTTCAAAGTGAATACTATTTCAAAGTTTTTTATTTGGAAGCAAATGCGAGGAAGAAAGTAAAGAAAAAAAAAGGTTACAGAACATGATAAAGAAAGAAAGCGAAATAAAAATACACTTTGTCACAAAAAATATATGCACCTAGAAGAAAACAAGTTACTATCACGAAACTTAACATGTATGTAGTGTATGAGGAAATCAGCAAATGATTAAAAAATCAGAACAGATTGTATTATTAGAAGATATGGCATGAAAAAGATTACATATAAGTATGCAGTATATCCACCTCTGGCAGCTATACAAGCCAAAACATGGCGTGGCATTGAATCAATGAGGTTCCTTAGATCTCCTGCGGAAGTTCTCGCCTAAATCCTTACGAATGGCTTGTTAATTCACCAGTATTCTGGGACTGCTGCAATTGACTTCCAAGCACGTTTCAGAAGTACTCTATTGGAGAGAGATTTGGTAATTAGGCATGCCATAGGTATACATGATGTCCTTAAGGGGGTCACTTCACGCAGCATTTTCCCTATCTCCGTAATGTTAAAAATGACCAATTTTAAGGAACATTTTTAAAAAATTGGCTGGTTATACAGTCATGAATTTTTTTTGTGCATTCATTGTATTGTTTTTATTAATTTAATGAGAGCATTTTTCAAAATTTTGATTAGTTTTTTTTTAAAAAATTCATACGTGGAGTAACACGTCAAAATTTTTAAAACGGTGAAAATTCTTGTACATTTTAATCCATAAATAATTTTTGAATAAAATTTTTGACAAAATCTCTCATTAAAATATTTATTTGTATAGTGTTAATACATGTGCAAAGTTTCAAGGCTATAAAATAAGTAGTTTTTTCAAAAATGTTCCTTTTGTGTTGAAATTTACAGTTTTGAGAAATAGAGATTTAAAGTAAAAACTTACTATTAACTAATGCATACCAGAACTATAACTTGAATTGCTGGTATCATCTGCAAGATTATCTTCTTGTCTACAGTTTAATTGTTTGTTTTTAATTCTAGCTTCTTTGGTTCATTGTAAAACTGGTTATTTTGCTTTCTTAATGCACGCATGATCTACATCTTGCAACTCTCGACATTTGTAAAATCCAGGAGTTGAATGCTTAATACATCTAAAACTTTTAATTTAGTAATAACACTTTGATTCTATAAAGACATTGCATCATGTACTCCAGTTTTTAAAGTTCACATATACAGTTTTTGGAATTATAGACCAAATACTATTTACGCTTTCACTAAAATTTTGAGTTTTATCAAACAAGCATCTAGATAAAAGTGCAAGACTAGAGACCTCTAAATACTTTTTTTATGCAATTCCTAACTGCAATAGGTAAGTTGTGTTTATGCTTATATGTGTAACCACATATAAGCATAAACACATGCATATGCTTATATGTGTGTTTACGCTTATATGTGTTATATCTACACCACAAGTCACCTCCCATGGGGAAAAAACCGTGTCGTAGATTCAAATCTGGGGAGATTTTATCAAAAATATAGCCTTAATAGCTTGCCTTATGGCTGACAAGTTAACTGAGTTGATTTGAATAGCCAAAATGTAGTATCTTTGCAATTTATCTATTTCTGCATCTGTCAATATATTACGCCATCCTAGAGATTTTTTGTCCTCGAGCTCTTTGCCTTTTAATTTTAATACCCTGAGTTGTGTCCCCAGCCTTTTCTCACACACAACATGACCAACACATTCTAATTTTTTAATGTTAACATCTCTTTAAAGTTTAGATTCTAAAACTGCTTTGCATGCTTTAGAGTTCCCATATAGTTCAAGTATTGTGTATATCGTAAATTGTGCAATGCCATTGAGCGATGGAAGATACAAAGTGCAACTTCAACTTCCATTCCCGTATTATTTCCAACGTCATTTTCTGAACACTCATTGCAATGTACATTGTCGTTAAAATTACATGAGCATTTCCTCGATAATATTTTAGCATCAACAATTTTCACAGTGTCCCCACTAACTGCCGTAACAATACCATTTACAGAAGTATGGCCCCTTTTTTTGCCAGGTACCATCGACAGCCACCGGTACATTTGGACCTCCATTATTATTTATTACTGCATTATTGTTTCGGCAGCAGCTAACGTCATAGACGCTTTGGCTACTTTCTATGTTGCGTTACTTAATTTATGCATGGACTCGCAAAACCACTTTGGTGGAGGTGACAAATTCATAACTCCACAAAATATTTTCGCAACTGCTTCTTTTTTAATATACCTCATAACATATAAAAGCCTAGTGTTCACTTCATGTAATTGTGTATCTTTTTTGATTAACTACTACTTTAGTAAACTTAGTATTAGGAAATGTTTTAATAACACCACAAAAACCACAACATATTAACAATTTTGTAGCCAAATCCTGGATTTGGCAACCAAAATTTATGTGAATACCTTGTTTTTTACATTTTATTTATGTAATTAATGTTGTTTGAAAGCACAAGAAAACAGTACAATGTCAGTCATTTCACAAAAACATTCAAATGAATTTAAAAAAGAAACATACTCTTTATTAAACTTACCTAACTTTACTTTCAAAATTGAATTATTTATGTTGGAATTGTCTGACTGTTATGCAACATTTAATTCCTCGAAAGTTTCGGTTTTCGTACCTACTTTTCCAAACTTTCGTTTTTTAAGTGTTTTATTATTAAACTGAGGCATATTTATAAAATCATTTTGATAAAAAAACCGATTCTGCACAATAGCAAAAATTCGTTATATTTAACCGCGTAAAAAACAGCATGTAAGCAAGCTACCACAAAATAAACAGCTACAACTATTC
>BMAV01000408.1:0-14498 GCA_019973955.1 Trichonephila inaurata madagascariensis
TTTTTTTTTCTCCTATACCGTAATGTTAAATGGGCTGTGCCTTCCCTATTAAAATAAAAAAGAAAGTATTCATGGAATATTTTGAAATTTTTAAAAACACTATATTGTTAACAGAGATACGAGCTATAATTCTACAAATTTCCATGGAATTTGAGGTATTTTTCTGTCTGAAAATGTGCTTCGAGTTTAGTTCAAGCTCTCGTACTTTTACCTAAATAGCCTTAAAATAACAAGTACGTCTATGAAATTTAAATATGAGGAACGGAATATTATAAAAATTAAACTCACCACTTTGAATGTTCACGAGATCCAAAAATAACGCCGATTAAAGACAATTAATTCAGATAAATTCACAAGCCAATGCCGGACCAGACTATTCACTCAAGTGGCCCAATATTGCTATCTATCAACAAATAAAAGTATTATTAAGAAACTGGCATCTCCCCCAATTACCTTATATATATATATATATATTTGTGTGTGTGTGTAAGGATAATTAAATTAGATTAAAAATTTAAATTCCCTATCCAGCGCTTAAGTTTTATATTTTTTCCTTAGCTCTTCAAGTATCAAACTAATCACCCATTTATTTCTTCCGAACATATGGCCTAGCCAATAAACATGTCTAATTCCAGATCGTTATATTTAATAGCCCTATATGTCAGCATTAACTTTCAAGTGCTCTCATGAAATCCGCGATCGGTGTCTTAAGTGTTAACCCACTTAAGATGTTCGGTGTGGCGTTCGTTTCTCTCACTGCCTCTTTGCGTCAGATGATGTCTAACTTTCCTAAAATAAAGTTCCTTTTTAAAAACTAAGTCTGTTTCTGACTTCAAATTATGTCATATATATATATATATATATACAGAAAGAGAGAGATCACATATATATTCTTAAAATAATTAAAAACACATTGTTCATTACGCATTTATTAAAGTCTTTTATTTCTGATTTTCCAAACATAAAATAATAATTCATCAACAATATCTCAAATACTTCTCTTACTCTTTATAACTTATTTCTCTATTTTCCCTCACTCTATCAGTGAAGATGGAAATGCCTCGATTCTGCAATCCACGATTCTCCGCAACTATCCTGTTCAGTAGCTGTCAATGTGTAGGAGTAACTTAATCTATATCAAGTGAGAACTTGTCACTGTTTGGGATGGTTAGTTTAAAAAGCGTATCTTAGCAATCGATTCGTGTCATTGTCACAGAACCTAAAAAGCTAATAAAGGGGGAAATTCCGATTTCTGGATTCAGAAAACCCGGGGGGAAGATTAATGATTGGATTAATTAATTTTTATTATATTTTTTGTTGATAAATCTTAAATGTACATGTCTTATTATTTTCCCATTGTGTCCGTATAAATCAAGGTATTAAATTTTAGCTGTTAAAGTACCGTAATAAGGATAAATGTCAAAAAGTTGTCACCCCATTCGATGAAAAATGGGGTTTAAAACTTTTGCATCTCATAAATTCCTTCAGTGTCTAAAGTGGCATAAGTTTTTCCGGCCCAAAAATGTTCAAAAATTTCAATATACAGCAGTGTTTCCCCAAAACTTACAGGATTTGCGACCCAATTTTCAATCATAATTTCCATTGCCCCCTTCCATACGATATTTATATGTTGAATGGAATAATACTGTACTTCGATACTAAAGCTACAATACGACCTTCATTTTAAACAGTACAAATTATCTGAGCAAGTTTTAAATTGTGTATATGTTACTTTAAAGTAATAGATATTTTAAGTTACTTTAAAAAATAGATATATTAAGTTACTCTTTAAAGTAATAGATATTTTAAGTTACTTTAAAGTAATAGATATTTTAAGTTACTTTAAAGTAATAGATGACCAGAATTCTTACAAGTAATGCATTATATGCAATAACATAGTTAAAAAATAGTTCTAAATTTTAAAGTATCTATAAAAAAATTGGGATTAAATATTATTTTTTTAACCCACTTTTTCTGAAAGTAATACATAAGCATTCTTTTTCCCCAAAGTTTAAAAGAGTGTTTTTGGGCATTAAATTTTGCATTTGAGTTAATTGGGGTTATGCTAAAGAAAGGCCAAACTGTCACAATCGAGATAATTTAAACTTGTTTTTTATGCTGCTGTGATTTTTACACTCAAATATAAGTTAGCGCCATCTGCTTTCGGAGTCTTTTGGATTGACGTAAAGGATTTCAAGAAATTAAGAAAAAGGACTTTTTTTCTTATTTTTTTAAATGGTTTAAATTTTTAAACGATTTTCCCGTGAAAATTTTGGAGATAAAAAAAATTTAGAATCGAAGAAATTACTTTAACAAAACTTTTTCCCAAAAAGGAATTATACAAATAAAAAAAAAATCGGGTAGCCCAAAATTTTCTAAATTCTGCGATTAACAGGATGGCATTTTTCCCCCGTTTTTTTCCCATCTACCCAAAAAATCTTCTTAAGATACTGCGCTTGTTTTTTTGTGAAAAAAAGGGATTCCAAAATGAAAAGGAAAAGAAAAAAAAGAGAGTGGCAAAAAAAAATTTTTGAATATTCTTTTTAAAACAAATGCTACAATAATATTATTTTTGTCGAAAAAGTAAAAAAAAAATACCCTTTTATTAATAAAAATATATTGTTTTTTTTTGGGAAAAACAATTCGAAAAAAAATAAAAAAAAGTCGATGTACCTGAAAAAGATTCCCCCTTTTTAAATCTCATCTACAATTTGGGTCAAAATCCAAAGTTAAAATAAAATTAATGCTCAATCTTTTTTTTCTTAATTTTTCCAAAAAAAAAGGTTCAAAATGTGTTTTCTTAGTTAAAAATTGATTTTTTTTTTTTTTTGGGGGAAAGTTAAGAGTTATAATAAACTAAAAAAATTCATTGTTAAAATTTTAAATTTTTTATCAGAAAAATTAAAAAAATCATTTTTTGCCCCTTCAAACAATTTAAATAATTAATCCTTTTTATATTAACAATCAATTCAAATATGAGTAAATCGGGGGATTTTTTTTTTCCTCGATTTAATGTAAAAAAAATCACAGAGGAAGAAAAATGGTTAAATGTGTCTTTTTAAACCCACCCAAGATCTTTAAAAGATCCCTTTTCCAAACACAATCCATCTTTAAATTTTTTCTCATCCATCATTTCTGGTCTTTTGGGAGAAAAAATTTTTTTTGAATACAAGATTAAATCTAAAAAAAATTTTTCTTCAACAAGCAGGGAAGTTTTGTTTTTTGAAACAATTATTTTTTTTTTTTCGTTTAAACCCAAAAAAATGAAATTTGAAAAATTTTCATTTTTAAAAACGAGAGAACTATATATTCAAAAATGAAAATAAGTACAATATTTTTTGAAAAGCTTTTAAAAATTCTCTTGGATGATAAATATAATGAAATACTTAATATCATCCCAATATTCAAATTTTTTAGATAAATAAATAAGTGAAATACAAATTTTTAAAAAAGGGGTTTCCCAACGTAGATTAGGGGGTATCTTTTATAAGCCATTAACAGCCTCCGGACTAAGATGATTATTTTAGTCCCAGCGGATCAAAATTTTCAGGTTTTAATTTTACTTTAAATTTGGGGACTCTGGCTGATCTTTTAAACATCTCAGGGGCAGACGTTCCCCATCCACCGCTTAAACAATCCAAAAAACCCTCAGATACGCAAAGACGCAGCTCAGCAAGCCATCAAATCTACACGACGCAGCACCCCAAGCCGTCAAAAACCACATGACGCAACACACAAGCCGTCAAATCCACATGACGCAAAAAACAATAACTCACACGCCCCCCAAAACAACTATATTTTTATTCACCTGACCCACCGAACTCCTTGGCAGAGGAGTTGGTGGTGGGGCCATCTAGATAAGCCAGTAACAGCCCCCCTGGACTATAAGGTGATCAGTTTAGTCTTATGGATATGTTAATGTACCCCGGATCAGAAGGTACCAAGTTCTAATCTCCTTTTAGTATGATTTGAATAGAGAGTGGGGAAAGTTACGATTACCCCCGAAGATAAACCCCCAAAAAATTCAATTTTACAAAAATTTTAAATTTTTAAACTTTCGCAAATATAATCTGTGTTAATTTGTAAGTTCTTAATTACACTTTTAGAAACTCCTAAATGTTGAAATGCCAAATATATGATGGGGGTTCAAAATTAAAAGAATTGTTAGATTTTTTCGATTATCTCTATAGCTACTGGACATATTTTAATAAAATTTGGTTTGTATATAGGGGTGAAAATTTCAGAGTAAACCATTCAACAGTTAAAATAAAATTATGATCATGCGTAACACTCATCTAAGTCGGAAGGTATGAAACAGTAGCTGCAAAACATAAAAAAGAAATGGTTTTTCCCCTTTTCATATAAATTTGGCCCATCGTGATTTTTCACCGGAAATAAAAAAAAAAATTTTCGAGTTCCTGTGGGAACCCCCTTTAATTGCCGAGGAAAAGTTAACAAAATACACCCCCCCCCCCCCTGTGTAACAGTTTTTTCCCCAAAAGGGAAGCTTTGTTACGCGGTTTTTTGGAACAAAAAAAAAAACGTGTTTTTTCCCCCTAAAAATTGTTTTCATTTTATTTAAAAAAAAAAAAAGAATTAAAAATGAAAATAAAATATATATATAAAAATGTAATTTCTAGAGTTACAATTCAATCAAAATAAATTATAACTCATCTGTTATGTGATATGTCCTGAAACATGGTTGAACACATTAATCAATATCACCTTCAGGGCATTCGTACAAAAAATTAAAAAGTTCATTTTTCACACGGTAAGTGAAAGTGACAGCCAATAAAGATTATAAAAGAGTACACTCAAAAAGAAAAAAAAACAAATAAAACCGTTTTTGCTATGAATTTTTTCCCTTCCTGGAACATACCCCTTTCTTCCTTTTCCCCGCCTCTTCTCCGAAATAAGTAAATTCTTTAGAAGCACTGTCAATGCCATATTATTATATTTCGAAACCTTGGGATTAGTTTTAAACAGAACAACATAATACAAAATGTCCACCTTTGGAAGGAGGAGTATACACGACCAGGATACTAAGGACACTAGCTCAGCAGAACTTGTATACACACCCATGGCACTTAAGATGTAAACCCACTCGTTCAGCAATTATGTTTTCAAGTCTTGGGTGATTCTCAGAGGGGATTTGCGAGTGGCGTTTGCACTCCCCAGAGCGTCCCAGGCCTGTTCTGAATGGATGAGTCTGGAGATCTAATTGGCCTATATATTAGGTGAATATCCTCTCGTTCCAGAAATTCGTCTATCAGATGAGCTCTGTGTCTCGCGTTGCAAACCATTAAAATAAAATCTGTGCCAACAGCACGAACATAAAGCTCTAGTACATCTTTCTTACTCCTCACAGCAGTCTTAGTATCTCATTCAAAGACTTGGAGTTGTGTGTGGCCATCCGAAGTAATTTCTTTACAGTCGTAATGGTCGATTTTTGGAACATTTGGAGTAAGTACTGGGTCCCTGGCTCTATCAGTATGAAAGTACGGCAAGAATTACTGGTTAAGCTGAACCGGTACTCATCAGCTTACGGAAGAGAATGGTCACCCATTGATACATGCTCCAATAACAGCTCTGCTTGCAAACAACCCTCTCCATGAAGTTTTCGACAAACATCAATGGAACTCGGGTTCCTGCTGCCGCATATAACTCACGAGAGATATGAGAAGTTGTAGCATCCCTTTTACACCTCTCTATATTGGACAAATAGCGATCTTCTCTGGATGCTGTGGGACTTGAAATATCTTGTCCCGACTTTCTCTCGATGGATTCGGCAAACTGAAACAGTTTCCATAAGTTGAACACGACGTTTGGCTACAAATTGATTTCTCTACATATCTGGGTTTGAGACTGGCCTACTTCTAGACTACCCACCATTCGTCACATCATTTCATTATCTAAACTTTGATGTTCTCTCATATTTCCTGTTTGAATTTTAATTTAACTGATTGCTGCAAGAAGCACCAAGAAATTCGGTGAAGTGTACAAGAGAGCGAAACATGAATTTTGGGACATGCACTTGCAAATTTTGTTTCTCAACAAGTTACTCTCACACACAGATATACGCTTACGTATTTGACGTAGAAGGCTTCCGTCTTTGTTTAAAAGCAGTATTTTTAAGTTTCGCTTATTTTTTCATTAAATTCGACAAATATGTGAAAAATCTTTTAATTCTGAACACCAGTGTATATTTGCTGTACATTTTTCAGTTAATTCCTAGCCATATAAAATTTTGAGCCTTTCTTTTAGTTTTCATAATGAGCATTGTCATTTGTTTCTCCTATATTCTCTTTTTGGTAAACAAGATTGGAAAAAAATGACGAATTCTTCTTAATTGATCAACTCACACCCAATAAGTTTATATGCTTTGTTACGTAATACTCGCAAATCAAATTAACCACTCAAGACTGTTGTTTTCGTCGAAACATAGTTTAGAGTCCTAGGTACCACTGAAGCACAGTATTTGGCACGTTAAATCTACTTGGGATCAATTGACTTAGAATGAAAGTATGGAGTAGATTGCCAGTTCAGGCAGCCCACCCTAAACTTTTTAATATTGCAAGGACATATTTTTTCCTTATATTTTTTTTTATTTAATTATATTACTAAACAATTAAAAAATTTTCCATCAAGAAAAATCTTGGTGATTGATGATTCAAAAAGGAATTTCATTTTTATTTATTCGACGTTATAATCAGCAACTTCCTCTTCAAAAGCCATGGAACAAAGTTTTCTTTACATTAGTAATCATATTTTAAAATTACTTTCAGAATTAATAATTAAATATGTATCCTCTTTTACAAAGCCATAGATGTGGAAAATCTCGACGGAAGATAAAGAATATACATTTCTTTACCTGACCAAAAGGAAAAAAAAATTGTATTTAATCCATCATTAAAATCCGTCAGTCATCCATCATTTGAAAGCTATGCGGAGAAGGACCACTTATTTGTTGCCCTTCATTAATTAATCAATGTTCAAGAAACGTGACACATGTTTCAGCAGAATTCGATGATTGGTGGCAGCCAGCCTCTTTAATATGCGATTACCTGCGTAAAACTCGATATGTTCCTGGAGGATTTATAATTGATTAGTTTTGATGACGAATAAATTTGATTTGTTTGGTAAAGGTTTCAACGGAAATCAAAATATATTCATTTTGAAGTGATTTGTACTGCGCGAGAATTGGGACTGGAAATTAGACTCAGTTCAAGATTTATCCAATTTTCCCTATATACCAAATGAAAACTTGAATTAATTCTATATATTCATATTAGATCTTCTAAAATAAAAAATTTATAATCACAAACTTCAAAAATTAGTGTTACTTTCAATACAAATCTATATATTTCCTTGGTTGTTTCTTTCTTAAGCATTTATTTTCTGCTTGGAATTAATTTAAAATTGATTTGTGTGCAGTTTGCCAAATATTTCAAAACAATATATTAACTATTTGTTTAAGTTTTGAAACTCTTGTTGAAAATACTAATATTGGGTAATACTAAAACTGGCTTTCCATTGTCAATATCACATTTGTTGATTTCTTTTTTCATATAGCAATGTATTTCCTAACCAAATACCAACATAAACAATCACTCGTACACTGTATTAAGCATTATTTCAATTACTGTATTTGGATGAACATTCTTATGTATTTTACTCAAAATATTTATCACCATCCGTTAAAAAGTTTAATCATTTCTAAAATTTTAAGGGAGTCCGGCACGTCCATAGGAGCCCATGTTAAATTGTGTAAGTTTAAGTACCTTTTTCTCAGAAACTACTTACTTATCATTGATAAATTTTTACAGTTGGTTATGTGTACTGTCAATAATACTTTAACGATGAGTTTTGTGTTTTTGTTAAAATTATTAAATTAATTATGAATTTTTTAAAATATATCAAATTTTCTTCCCTAAAATTTCGTTTAAAAAAATCATAACTAAAAGGTTTTGATACATATAGCTAATTCCCTCCGTTAAAATGCGTAAACATTTTAAAAGTCTTCTCACTGAAAATTTGAGGATTATGTAATAAGTAGCTTATGAGCAAAAGGTACATAAAAAGGTACACATTTATTTTTTAGTACTTCCCAAAAGCAAATGAAGAATTTTTTTTTCTATGCTCATACAAAAGACTCTTCTAATTTTTCTTTTTTTCATTATTTTGAACAATTTAGCCTTTTTTTGGGATCTCAAGATACTTTCGCTGGGCTACACGAATCCTACGAGTCTCTAGAATTTTGAAACATGACACACAGTTATTACTGGGTTCAATATCATAATGTTTTAAGATCATTAATTTTGCTACATGACCCATATTGAATTATGCACAAGCCTTATTTACATCTAATTTTAGTTTTTAATTCAGCAAATGCAGATCTTGGAATCACTAATATATGGGTCACTGGCTCATTTGGGTTCTGAGTCTTTCCATATAAATTTTTTTAATAACATAGTATCACCTAGATCCCCCCAAATTGGCTTCATTTAATTCATTATGATGTTTATGTATATAATCATAGTGCCTGTCGTTACATTCAGCTTCTGTCTTTTGAAACTTGCACCAGGCATTTATCATCGCAGGACCAGTCCACGTTGAGGGCTTTAGTTTGGAGACAGAAAATGAAAATAAACAGCTCAAACAGCAGTTTCCATGTTGTATAGATCATTGAGAGATATTATTTCTAATAGCCATACAAAATATATTTTGAATTTTTGATATTAAAATGTCGGTGAGTCGGTTAAGACCTCTTATGCTATTTCCATCACTTAACTGTTCTTTCTCAGTTTCACTTTTAAGATCCAAAAGACGTGTACCCATATACTTTTGGATAAGTCCAATACACTCTAGTTTTTCCACTTGAACATCGTATGGATTCTCGCGCATCAGAAACTTATGCAGGGGGAAACACAGGTGGTCTTAGCAGAGCTCATTTGATGCGCGTCAAGGAGTAGCTTCATTTAAAAAATAAATAAAAATACTTCTAATAATCGTATTTCCTCATATCCGATAAAATTTTAAACAGAAATATTTGAACTCATAGAAACTATAAAAAAGTGAAAATTAATAATTTTTTGAAAATTCACATGTGCCGGACCGCCTTAATTTTTTTTCTTAACAATACGTAAAATCAAATAAAGATTTGAATGAGTTTAATTTTTTTTAAAATATTTTTTATCGTGATAATTAAATGCCGACTAAGATTCATTTAAGCCTTTTTTCATTCAAACACACTTTTCAATTCAAGTTATAGTGACAATGTTTGTTCAACAATGTTTTATTAATGTTTGTTTTTTTTCAACCCCATTCACAATTTTTACACTAAATATAAGGCGTTAAAACAATTCTTGAACATGGCACATAGAAAGCATCACACAGAATATGTAAACTGTTTCATGAAAATGCTTTTAACGAAAAATACTTATTTGAAACTCTTTGCTTATACATAGAAGGACTGATGTACACAAAATCTGTCAATACCAAAGATCTTTACGTTACTTTGGTTTGGAAGTTTAGAGAATGGGTTGTTTAAATCAAGTGACGTCTTCATTACTAAAACGGAAACAAAATTTTAAGAACTATCATCCATAACTGCCCTGTCGCTTCTGAAAATTGCCCTTGATCTTTAACTTTTACGCGCTAAAATAAATAGTGTGACCTAGATAGTGATCATAAGTTCTTTCGATCATTAAATACATCTTTTATTCATGAAATGCTTAAATTTATCCTTTCTTTTTTGTTTATGTTTACTGTTTAAAAGTTAAAATTTAAGTAACCACAGCTCTTTTCTAGGGTACGAAGAGATTGTTTAGTTATTTAGAATAATTCCTTGAATCTTTTATGGTTCCAGAAAATGTATTCAAGAATAGGTGTGTGACACTTGAGTCAAAGATTTTCAACAAACCTTAAAATTATTTATTTATCGTAGAACACTCAAAATGACTTGGGAATAAAATAAAATGAACTTAATTAAAGTTCACATCTCAACATCTGAAAGTTCGGAGGTACTTTTATTGTTTTTTTTTCAATTATTTTAAGAGTTAATAAAATTAAAAAGCATCTGAAGTTAACTTTAATTATTATAATTATTAGAATATATAATTTAATCACACATTTCTTAACTCTAAATATTGGCAAAAATTTAAGATAGGGCAAACACTTTTCACTGAATAATGTATAAGGTGAACCAAAAATGTTACCCCCTGATTATAAAAATATTTCTTGTTATTAGATATAGGTTTGTTTGGATTTATTGTGAGCACATGTATAAATTTCCTAAAAAAAATCATTCGCTTCAGTAATTTCCTGCGTGTGCCCACTTGTTCTCTTAAACAATGTCTGTATTTGGTGGTTTTCCATCTCTCGGCATGTGTTCTTTAACGTGTCTTGTGTATGTTTCTTTAAACACTTCATACCATGGCTTTATTGATTTTGAAACAGGATGACAATGCATCAAGACTCTTTTAACAATATCGAAATTTACACTGTGTTAATGAGCGAATTTGTTTAGTGAAGCCAAAGCTATAGATATATATAACATTGGGCTTTCTTTTGAATCCACATAATTTCGGCCGAAAATGAATTCTTCCTTAAAATTTTCCCCATCAATCTCCTCTTAACTCCCATCATCCCTTTTATAAACTCAAACTCAGTGGCCCAACAGCCCATGAGGACCAGGACTTACTTTGACCATTCCAGAATAGGTGACCATTGGACGCTGAGGTGCGTGAGCATATGTCCCGATCATGTGGTCAGTATGAAGCGAGATCCCCAGTGTTTAAGTCCCTAAGCAAGCTTTGTACTTGGAAGTAGGGATGAAAGGCTGAGTCGACCTTGCCCAGCCCAGGAATGGAATCTGGACTTGTGGTGTGGAAACGCGATACGCTACCACTCAACCACTGGGCCACCATTGTATAAAAATGCACCAAAAACTATCCTGTGTAGCGATGTAAAAGTTACATTATTATAATAAACGGTTATTTTCTAATGAATTTTGATATCCCGGGCAAAACTTTTGGTTCACCCGTTAAATTCTTTTATTTACATACAGTGTGATAAAAGGAAAAGAGAAAGATAAAGGAAATGAAATTTCGAAAAGGAGTTCTTTTGATAGGATTAAACAAACTTAAAGAAATCTATTAACTTAAATTTCTAGAAATACTTTGTAAAGTTATTGAGAATATGATTTTCATTAAGGATAAAGAAAGAAAAATTTTATATTCAAAAATTTTCTAAGATGCTTTGATAACAAACATTACATGTTTCAAAAAATAAAAAATAATAAATTTAAAATCAACTCTGAGTACGGAAAAAAATATGAAGGAAATTTTAAGTAAATATTCGTTGGCACACCGCATTGTCTTCATTTGTATGAAATTTCATGTTTTCCGTGACTTTCGTCAGTTTATATTATAAAAATAGCAACATGTTGATGCAATCAAACTCTTCTTTTCATAAATTTGCATTATTTTAAAATAATATTGCTCGTATAATCCATTGAGTAGTGCACTTTATATATCGTACATATAACACTCATAAAAGTTTTAAGTCTTTGTTTGTTCCAAGAAATATTTACTTCATGCATATGCGAATGTATGTTATTTCAAAACATAGATGAAATTTAAAGAGTCCTTCGTAAAAATACAAGTGAGAAAGTGTGTAGTTAATTAATTTCAAATTTCATTTAAAAGATTTTTTTTGTATTGATTATTTCAAATATTTACTCCGAAAAGGATTTTTGAAACATAAAATTCTTACTCTACAAGTAATACATTAAGATATTGTACTCTCATTATTAGTTTAAGTAGACGCATTAAAAATCTACTTTCAAAACATGTTTTCAAAGTCAAGCATGTTATTTGTCTCTTTGTTTTTATACAAAGTGATGATTTTGTGCTATTGTTTAAAAGTTTATTTCATTAAGTCTGGTATATACTTAAATCCTATTTAGAGATTTTTCTAATGATAATTTATGTTAAAGTATGTAAAATTTGTTGGAGAAAATAACTAATTTAAAATAAAATAAAGAAAAAAAATATATGCTTTAAAATGTTTCATCTTTTGATTAAACGATAAATTTTAAATATTTAAACTTTATTTCATTTCTACCATTTTTTTTAAAACTGTTTGAAAAAAAATTTGATTTTCTAAATATATTATTACCTCATAGTGATTACAAACACAAAATTTTACAAAAAGAAAAGAAAGAAAAGAGAAGTTACATTACTAAATTTTAAAGTTTTAATCAACAAAGAACAACTTAGTAATTATTTGCTTTTTAAAACTCAGAGATCAAAGCAAAATAAATGAAAATGCTTAAAATAAAAAAGCAAAAATGAATAAAATTTCCCTTAAATTTTTTTCCACTTATAAAAACGTCTTCTTGTGTTCTATTTGAATACTTAAGATGTTTACAAAGATTTCTAAAACTTAATAAATTGAGTTTTGAAGCATTATAATAATCTAATTTTTATAATCTAAGTCATGCCCATATTTTCTTTAAATGGGGAGTAGGAGTACTAATAGCCATATTCTTTAAGATTAATAACCATATAATAAAAGGAATTTTTTTTAATTTTCATCTAGATAAAAAGGCTGTTTATCTAAAGAGAAATGAAATAAAAACTACTGGAAGTTTTAAGTTGATTAATAACAAATTTCATCCATCCTTACTATGGGATTAGAATTCCTTTAAAGTAAAAGACATTGGAATACAACATTTCATTATTTTTACTTATTATTTCTTTAGAATTTATCTTTTCTTTTTGGTCGGCATAGCATATTCCGTTACAGACATTTTTAAGGCAACCAAAACTGTACACCTTTCATAATTATATACAATGGTAAACTTTAAAAACACTTTTTTCTACTTATAGTTTTTAAAATTATTAATTTATGTGTCTTAAAAAATAAGCAAGAAACATGTTCGGGAAATTAAAGACATATGCAGCATGAGTTACGGATTTTACGTGAAATCACTTTCCCTTTGATTGTTAACATTGAAAATGTAATTTGCGGAAATATAGAATGAATATTTTAAATTATAAAACTGAAATCATATTATAATTCTCATAGCAAACATAAAAAAAAATTTAATTTAAATCATTCAAGAACAAATCTATAAAATTTCTTAAAAAAACAATTTATTTTAAAAAATTCAAATGTTTTTAATCTTAATTAAAACACATATTTCTTCAGTCCTTTTTTATTTCCTTTCTCTGAAGATTTTTTTTTAATATTATTAGGTTGGCTTTTCACTTTTCTGTTGCTGAGAAATTTTTCATTTTATAGGAATTCAATCCTGAATAGCTATATTTTATATTTAAAGGGCAATTTTAATTTGAGCCTTACATTATTTTTAAAAAGGTTTCATTAATAATTCTGAATATTACATATTTTTCGTTATATAAATAATATTTTCATATTTGGCAAGCAAGACAATTTTAAACCTAACACTAATTTTTATCCACAATACCTTAATTTCATACAGACAAATAGTAACAACAATGATACAAATTTTCTTGATATATATATATCAAATTAAAAGATAATGTTATAGCTACTAATATTTAGGATAAAAGAGAAGAATTTAATTTCAATATTATAAAAGTTCCTCATTGGGAAAGTAATGTACATGTTTCTATATTCAGAAATATTGTTATTAATTATATACAACATAATAAATTTCTAATTTAAAAAAAAAATCAGAAAAAATAAAAAAAAAACTATAAAAATTTTACTAAATATTGCTTAATTCAAAAATACCCAATTAATTTTATTAATAGTTATTTGAATAAAGAAATTCTAAATAGTAAGGAATAAAATTCCTTAGAATAATAGTTTATTTTTATAAATTTATCATTTCTCCTAGATATAGTTACCTCCGTATTATAATATTAGATAAAATTACTTACTGTTATTTTTAATTCATATCTAACTATAGTGTCACTAAAGTTATGGTAATTTGTATTCTCTCTTTTAAATTTTTTATTTCTATTCTTTTCTTACTTTTTTAAGTGTTACAATTCAGCCATTCCCATGCTTTGAATTTGCATTTGGGGCCAGAATCTGGCAATAACTTATTTATTGTACTCAGATTTGGCGCGGACTCTGCATTCTTGTATGCAATTTTTAGGCAAGTTACCCTTATCTTGTAATGGATTTAAATATTCTATCTATTATTTTCAATAGGTTTTTGCTCAGTGTAAAGGGGAAAGGGGGCTCATAAAGGGGAAAGAAAGGCTGGCCACAAAATATGTTCAACTCCACTTTTATATAAATTATTTTATATAAAAGCTGTCCTAAGTCAGCAATGCTTATAAAACTGTAGCATCCATTTTTTTATATTCTTAACCCTATTTCAATTTTAATTTCTCCTATATCCTTCTATGCCTGGTTTCTTACAATCTCAATTTTTTTTTTGGTATTGTTAGATTAATGTTCATCTTTCAGTAGTAGAGAATTTATGTACTATATATATA
>BMAV01000410.1:33698-91248 GCA_019973955.1 Trichonephila inaurata madagascariensis
AAAACTGACGGAATTTTTAAATAAAGTTCAGCTTAAAAATACGAAAAGTGACACACACACACACACAAAAAAAAACGAGGCTGGTCCAATAAATCGTTGTACGTACAGAATCTGTGTTCTCCATGATATTATCACCTTCAAAGTAGTTCCCTTCAGCATTCACAAACATCTGCATTCGGTGCTGCCATTGCTGGTAAAAGTTTTGGAACGAGGCCTTTGAAAGCCCCTTCAGGACATTCTCCGTTTTTGCTTGAACCTCTTCACTAAGGTAAAATGGGTTCCTTTTAAGCAAGTTTTCACTGTAGAAAACTTTAAAAAAGTCGTATGAGGCCAAATCAGGTAAATAAGGAGGATGCCCCATCACAGTAGTATTTTTCCTGGTCAGAAACTGCTTGACAGATAGTACCGTGTGAACGGGTGTTTTGTCTTGATGCAACAGCCATCCATCACTCCCCAATTCTGATCCTTTTTTTTTCACGAAGTCTTTTTAGTACTTCAGTGTAGTAGGGTTGATTAACAGTCTGATCACTGATGTGAGTGGGAACCCACTCATATCATGAACTTTGACTGTGTTTTGGTCCGTAATCGCTGACCTTGGGCGCCCAGCATGTTCATCATCTTCCACACTGTCGCTTCCCTTGAAAAACGCTAATGTCATTCAAACACATGTGCACGAGACAAAGTTTCATCTCCATAAGCCTCAGTCAATATATGAAACGTTTTCGTAGATGATTTCTTAAGTTTCCCAAGAAACTTGATGTCGATTCGATATTTTCCGAGAAGAATGCAGTTGCACGTGTTCATTCAATGATACAGTACTCCCAACTAGCGTGATAGATTAAGGCGAAACTGGCCACATGGATAGAGGAGGTGTATGGGGTGACATCACCAAAACAGTTGTTGCCAACTCCTCTCTTTTTTCAAGTTACACACTTAGTCTCGTTTTTTTTTTTTTTGTGTGTGTCACACCTTGTAAGTGGTAATATATGATATAAAGGAATAATTTCAATTTTTAGCAGAACATAACTAATATAACAAATGTAAGTTTAGATTTTTTTAAAAAAAGCTTATTTAATTATTTAGTACATTGGCATATAAAATACAAAACCCTTTCATAAGATATTTTTGTTCATTCATTCTGGATCGGACATTTTAAAATGTTAAGAAGCGGAAATTTTTTTTCTTCTCTTCTTTCTAATGGAATTGCGGAGTAGTAATTTCCGTTGCAGACCTAGTACATTCCCTGGAAGCTGGTATCATGTTTTAATGTGGCACCATATAAGTGGATATCAATTGCCACAATATAATTTTGACGCCCGGTTTCCTCTTTAGAGGGAGGCCCCTGAGCTCTGACGATGTAAAATTTTACTAGGAATTTAATTTTGCCAAGAGCATCCGTGCTAATTGATTGATTGAATATTAATGTCGCACTGTTCAGCTACACAAGGGCTTTTGGCGACGGACCACGTAATTTTGAACCATGGTCAAGTAACGTGGACGACACCTGAGCTGGCACCCCCCTCTCCTAACTACCACACCACACCAACGGGAGGACGTTTCAGCTCTCGACAGATTTAACGTGTATCGCTGCCCTACACGGCGGGTCTTTAGTGGTACTGGGCTCAAACTCGTGACAGCATCCATGCCAAACAGACATTCAAGAATCTTTAGCATAATCATACAACATCGACGCTGTCGATTTTTTTGTAGCATAAAAATCCACCAACTAGGGCCGGGGTCTAACCTGCACATTTTGGCGTACAAGGCTAGAACGAGTAAAACGGACGTAATAGGATAGAACAAAGCGAAAAAAGTTATAAACGAATATTTTTTGATTTTCTTTGATTTTTCCCCTTATTTCTTTTTTGTTCATCAAATAGAAAAGCAACATTATTATAATTAACAAAAAAAAAAAAAACACCTAACCCATTAAAAAGAATTTTTTAAATTTCTTCTCAAAAATTATAAACTATACAATATTTTTCCTGAATATCGAAGTATTAAAATAAAATGAAACTAATTCAGATTTTTTTTTAAATTGCAGCATATTATCATATTATTTTCACTTACAATTTTAAATAAAGATTTTTTTAGGTCTGCATTCATTTTTAAGCAAAAAAATACTTTTTTCTACTTTTCTAAGTTTATAAGTAGCTAAAAGGAGTGTATTCATAAAAATCAATTTCTCTAAATAGAGTTCTTCTAAAATAGAGTTTAAAAATTAAGAGCATTTTTTATTGTTTCTCTTCTCATATTTTCTCCCAATCTTAACAGAAAATGTCTGCCAAATTATCCAACCAATTTTAATCTATAGCACATATATGATAAAGAAAATTAGATTATTCATCGGTCTATTAGCAATTATAATTGTCTGACAAATGCTCAAAATTAGTTTTTAATTTAATTAATTGGTACTTCACTCATACTCCTGGAGTATGCCCTGTCAAAAATGCTTAATGCGGTCGTTTCGACTTCTTGATTTTATTTACTCATCCAGACTGTTTAATGACTTCAAAAGTTTTAATGCAATACCTTATTTATTTTCTTTAACTTCTATTAAGATTCAGTAAATATGGAAGAACTTTTCAAGAAATATTTTTGGAAGAAGTTAGCAAACTTTTAAATTGCACCACTTTTTTTACTGCAACTAGAAATTCTTAAGTACCAAACTCTCTTTAAATTATAGCTTTAAGTCAAGAGAAAATAGTGTGACTGTTAAGAGAAAAGTCAGTGTGATTTAAATCTTATATAACATATTTTGGAATTACTTTTGCAATTGCTTTGCAATATTTTTAATTAAATGTGAAATTAAAAGGCCAAAATTTGTACAATAAATGCAGTTTTACAAGAGAAATATCACATTAACTTTTTGGGGGGAGAGATAATACATTTAGAAGTATTTGTAAGAATTCAGAGTACTTTTTTTTTATCTCATTCAAATGTTTTTGTTATTGTTTTGATATTATATAAGAATTGAACAAAATAAAATGATCTTAAGGCACAAATCTCGAGGAAAAAGGAATATTATTGTGAATGAGTGGCGCACACAAGGGGGTCCAGAACCCCCCCCCCCCACACACACACACAAGTCCTTGATTTTTTTTGCGATTGATAATAATTCTAAGTATATAGCACGTAAAACTTAATTAAGTATTTGTTATTAATCATTAATTTTATTAATTAATTCTAATTATTTATTCAATAATTAGTTTTTTACTGTTTTTTGTTTCCGAAAATTGACAAAATCAAAAGGAACATGATACAAGAATGGTGGACTTTCGACCCTGAACCCCTCCCCCCTTCCGTTGAAAAATTTTGTGTACACTACTGCTTTGAATTGAAAACGAGAGAGATAATAAATTATGCTCGAAGAAACTGAAACTTAAAAAATCAAGGTAAACTCCGTTAGTAAAAAACCCACATCAATCGTAGTTCACCTTTTAAAGTCATTTTACAATTTGCCAATAGATGAAAATCTTCAAAAGCTGTTTATTTGTATTTTTTTTATTTGTTGTTATTATTATTTTTGACGATTTTCTCGAAGGTTATGCTATGTATAAGGAATTAAACCTGTGCATTGGGGTTCATCCAAAGAAACGTCTCATTCTGCTTTTTACATTGAAAAAACAAACAAATGAGAAGCTTTCTGCAAACTAATACTAAATTGCATGTAGTGGTGCACACAGGAATTTTTCAAGGTGGGGGGGGGCCCCAGGGAAGAAAGTTCACTATCCTCGTATGATACCCGAATACATCGGCAAACATATTCTGTCCCAATTGTTCTGCAAACCATCAAAAACATTTTACGGACCGCTGGTTGGTGACAGATGACATGCTAGACTCTTCGATTTTTTTGTATGTATGGTGATGATGAATGATATATTCCATCAACCCACATTTTCACCTTTTTCTTGAGATCAATGTCTTGTCGTTCATATTATTTTATCAAGTTTATACCACTAATCAATCCTGCAACAAATTTTCATTTAGTATTAATAAAATATATGTGCCGATCAGTAGTGCATTCAAAAAATTTTCAAGAGGGGGGGGGGGCTCCCGGGGCGAAAATCCACCCTTCTCGTATCACACCCCAATACGCCACCCAACATATTTTTTTGATTTGTTGATTGTCGGAAACAAAAAACAGTACAAATAAATTACTAAATAAATAATTAGCATTTATTAATAAATCAAATTATTAACAACAAATACTTACCGTAAAATCCGGCGTATAGCGCGCACTTTAAACACAAAAAATAAAATAAAAATATAAGGGTGCGCGTTATACGCTGGGTATAAAAATGGGAGCTTTAAAAATAAAAAAGAAGATGAGTATAGGAAAAAATTACACCTCTACATAGATCGAAATACTGTTTATTTAAAATAAATGACATTTCTTATGATCTTAAAGGGTTGTAATTCTAAAAGAATATTAATTTTATGTGTAAAGCTTTGAACAATACCTCGAATAACTTCAAAACATAAGAGCATTGTGCACATACATTTCAGGTTTTTTCGTAAGAATGGGGTGCGCATTATACGTCGGATTTTACGGTAACTAATTTTAAGTATTATATACATAAGATTATAATCAGTCAAAGAAATCAAGGACAAAGGGGGGTGTCCGGACCCATGGACTCCCCCTTCCCTTCTGTGCACCACTGCTAAGTTGTAATAATACAGATAAACTACTTATATTATTACAATTTAGTATTGGCTTAATTGTATAACAGACGATTAACTGTGTTATGCAATTTTTCCAATTTTCGCATTTTATTTTAATTAAAATTTTTATGCATAATTTATTTTTATCTGTTTAAACGCGAGCTATCTCTGTTTCATTCCTATCTATTATAAAAACAAAAACACTAAAATTTAAGTAATTTCTTCAGTTGTTTTGCTTCTCAATAATTAAATTTCTCTTCTTCCTTTCTCGCAATCTAAGTGAATAAGTGACCTTCATTAAACTTCACGACGTTTGTTACATTCTAAATGTTTTTAGTAAGATGTCAGATAATTACGAACAAAGAATTTCAAAAATCAAATTAATCACAATTTTTTTCCCAAATCTGTATTATATCCCACTATTATTTAAGAGAATTGGCTAAAATAAAATTATATTTCAACTTCTTTTAAGACACACAAAAAAATCATAATTTCCACGATTCGAGTTCAACAGCAAACTGGAGAAAAGAAAATATAAATTTTTATCATTAACATCATTTGAACGAAAAATATGCTTTCGATAATAAATTTGAGTAACGTATGATTTTAATATTACATGTGAATGTGTTTCGGGGTAATTAAGCGCAATAAATTCATAAATAAATTAACAGTTATCGAGTTTTCATTGAGTGAAAGCATGTAATGAAATTCGACATTTTTTTAAAAAAATCACGTGGTGAGCGGTTTTTGCAAATGAGGTTTTGTAATTTTTGGGTAGTGAAATATTTCTAAATAAATCAGAGGGGAAACGGAAATTTCATTTCTATTCCTTCTTTCCTTCAAGATTTCGCTAATATTGTTTTGAATTCGCCTTGTATTTTATGAAAAGTTTGAACTGACATAAATATAAATGACATTATATATATGTAATAGATTGAAGTAGTGCTGGCCGGTGTAGAGTAAGTATCAATTTTGATTTAGTAATTACGTCTTCAGAATAGCTTTACCTCCTTTATTATAGGCACACATCAACAGATTAAAGCACAATTACGTTACGTTAACAGTGAATAGGCAGCGGCATTTTGGAAGACACAACACAAAGACAAAAAAAGCAGCAAGAATTTACAATCTTACGTGATGGTGGCAAGCAGAGAAAGAGCGCGCGACTACATCAGCTTTTGGTGTTTATATACCAACAGTGCACAAGCACGTGACTATTAAGTAACAGTGGTTCTGATTGGCTAGAATGCGCGGGGTACGGAAATCGGTTTAGCCGATTACGATTAAGATTACAATGTTTATTTTTAAACCTAAGAATTAAAAAGATTATTTATAGATCATTAAAGAGTTTAATTAAAAGTATGTTAGAGGGAATTATTACATATATATATATATATATATACACACAACCAATCTATCTATAAGTTATAACATTAAACTATCTATAGTAAAGTTCTAAAAGCACTTAACAGGCTCAAATTCACAAAAACTTCTTTGTGTGTGTGTGTGGTTTTTTTTTAATTGTTATATTTACTATCTTTAAAGATTTTGCAAGGTTAAGTCTTTGTGTACAGAAATGCAATGCCCATTATAAGTGGAAGAAATTAAAAATCTAGTGTATCTCCCCCCTCACTTCCGATAGGATTTATCTGAATGAGATTAAGCAGAATAGTGTTCATGTAATTTAGCAACAAAAATTGTCATTGTTTTGATATAAGCTGCCATATCTGTGCTAATACTACCCTAAATATTTCCATAAATATGTAGAAATTCTTGTCACAAGTTGTTTTTTTCTCACCGGGCTATCGAGTTCACCCCACACAAGCCTATCTTCCGAAGATGGCTTTATTACAAGGTTTGTACTATCTTATTTACTATCTCAATGTAAAAAGTCTTTGGGGCTGCTTTTCTTTGTGAAATGAATACATAAGTGCTTTGGGTGCATTTGCTTATGTGTGGATTTCGCAAAGAAATTATTCTTGACGTTTCCCATCCTAGAAACTTGGGTTACCTCTTGTCATTCCTCCAGTCAGTCTCCACGTGCCTTAGTTCAAAAACGTCTTTTCCTACGGCCTTCGCGTTATTCGCTAACAGGTTCATAAATTATCAACTGTGGATATGGAATTCTGACTGAAGCTCCATAAACGATTTAAGTGAATAATAATTATTCAGGAAATAGTTGTTAAACACACAACCTATGCAAGCAACGTTACCGTAGATTAAATTTGTACGTATTTTCTGAGTTGAGTGATGCCTTGAATATAAAAGTATTAGTACAACGAATGATATATCATTAAACAAAACCGACTCTAAGTACTTCACCAGTTATTACTCAACTATCTTGCGTGGCATTGGTATGCAAATAGCGTGAATAGTCTGTAGGCTTTGTGAGTAAGATAGGAAATTTGATAAGCTTAATAAAAGTGTTTAACTTTACCGTGACCTTGGTTTTTGATAAGGTATTAAAAGCCTCTCTTTCTCTGTTGTAAATATTTAAGGTCAAATTTTTTCGATTTGCTTTAATTACTACTGTCTTTCTCTAGAATTCAGTAATGATTATGTAGTAACAACTCTATGATGAAATTATTATGATTAGAATCTAGTCAATAAACACTAATAATTTAACAGTAAAGCTTGTAAACTTGAGAATTTTTCATACTCTTCAAGCTTTAAACATAAATTTCAGTTTTTAGTTTTATATTTTCAATTCAAATTAAATAAAACAATGAATACTGAGATTTGATTTAAAAGAAAAAATTGTGGGTCTTTGATAGTATTAAGAATTTAAAAACAATTTACTTTAGAATATATTTATGCAATGATCATCATTTGTAAACATGAATTTTATCATTTGAATATGAAATTATCAAAATAAATACTCAAAAAATTAATTTTTAGTACAAACTTAATAAACTAGAATAAGATTTGCATATTCATAAAATTAAAACTTTTTATTAACTATTCGTTGATTAATCACAGTAAAGCCAAAACCTTCCAGTTTTTTAAAAGCAAATTTTTGCTTTTTATTTTTATTACAGTGTAATATTTAACTCACCACAACAAAATATTTATATTCTGTACTATGTGAATAATTATATTTCTGCATTACTGTTCTGACTGTTTTTGCATAGGGTTACTTATTTTTTCAAATTTGAGCTTCTAAACACATTTCTAGACATCCAATAATACAAGCACGAATAAAAAAAAAAGGTTACTTATCTTGTCGTTCGAAAAAAAATGCAAATTACGTTTTTCGTTTTATTAATAATGTGTATCGAATAATTAAATTACATTCGTTTCAGAATACACAAACGAACAAATGGTAAAACTGAATTATGTATATACTTTTACTCCAAAGCAGATATAATTATCTTCTGTTTGTAATAAAAATGTGTTAAATTTGTAATGCATAACATTAAATACTCATACTTCGAAATTCATTTGGAGCTTATATATACTAATATAAAAACTGTTTAAGTAATTATTTCACTTATGAAATTGTCATTCTGATTAATGAAGAAATGCTGTCCCATTTAAAAGGAAGTATTTTTCTTTATTTCTGATTTTGCTTAAGTAAAACGCTTTTATGAAATTGGGTTGTGTGTAGTATTAAATCTTATTTTTGTGGCAGAAAAATGTCTTGAAATTATTATTTTACTTATATCGCTATTTATAGATTTTATAAGTGCAATCAATAACTGTCAAAACAAAGAAACATATAAATTTTGAAAAAAAAAAAGTCATGCAAGCAAATACAATGAAAGAAAAAATTTATCTCTGCTTTATACAATTTTCAAGAAAATTCATTATATGCATGTATAACTATGAAATTCATTGGATTTCGAGTGGTTATATTTCCAAAAATTTTCTAATAGATATGGCATGTAATAGTGGTGATACATATTGAGATATAATATTTAGCACAAAAAAAAATTAATTTTGTTATTCATAAACGTTAAATGGGAACTAATTGGAAAGTCAACAAAAAAATAAATTCTTACCACAATTACTTTAAAATGTATTCATTAATTGTTTTCTAAGTTTCCTGAGCTATGTGCAAGTAATATTAATCTTTTAACTATTTGGGTATAGAGCGAAGGGATCTTTTTTTCAAAAAAAAGAAAGAAAGAAAAGAAAGTCTCGTGTATCCTTTAAAGTCAATGTCAAAATTCGAGTTACCGAATAGTTCGAAAACTTCACATTTTCTCATTGGGATGTACGAATGCATACTACCTTCATACAGCGAATTTCTGCTTCATCTCATGAAGCGTAGGTCAACGATCACGTCCCACTTATGAATTTCTTTTCCAGCTCGTTTTCAAAACAAAACAAAAAAATGGCCCCGAAACTATGAAAATCATAGATATTGTACAAAGTACCAAATAAATGAAAAAAGTGTGTTTGTTTCAGATAAGATTATACTATAAATAAAATTATCGTCTTTAGCGTTTTATTTTACTGCAATTTGATTGGAAAATATTTCATCCGTTTTACGCCTTAGCAACATTTTCGTTCTCATGGTGACATGTTTAAAAACTACTGGAACATCTTTCTTCAGTTCGGCTTTTATGCGGGTTTCGAATTGTTGGTAATTTTTTTAAGGAAAAACCCACCTTCAGCTTATACGCGGATTGGCTTATATTTGGAAGTACAGTCGGACCTCTAAATAACGAAGTCGCTAAATTCCAGAAAAAAAGTTCGTTTTATAGAAGTTCATCTTTTAATATACTTTATAAAACACATAAAGCAAATTTTAAATTCATAAAAACTATATACTAAAAAAGTAATTATTCACATTTTTTTTTAAATTTTAGTATATGTTTATTTTATGTATCTTACTCATCAAAAAAGAAAGAAAAACTACAAGGAAAACAAGAAAAAAGAATGTCGAAGAATTCACTGTATTTTCAATACTAAGAAAAAAATTTTATACAAAAAAATGAATTTTAAGGACATTTAATAATTTAAATCATACAAGTAAAAAAAATATTAAACATACATTTTTTTCTCATTTGAACATAGGACAACTAAACTGAGGGTGAAAGAGGATATCAAAGATGTTTCTAGTGAACTGGGCATTGGGGGTTAAAGGTTGCACTTCTTTGATGAAACGTCCAGAACTCTGTTGCTCTCGGTGAGTTGGGGACTTAATAAAACCAGTTCAAAAGTTATGACCACCATAAAATGTGTTAAAGAGAGAATAATCGGAAATTTTTTCAGAAATACTTTAAGAAAAAGAGAGGACAAAAATTGAATCGCAAAAGAAAAAGTTCGTTATGTAGAAAATGTGCTTCGCTATAGATATTATTTTATGAAGAAAATCGTGAAATGTTCAAGGTTCCAGGAAAAAGTTCGCTATATGGAAGAATTCACAATCTAGAGGTTCGATATATAAAGGTTCGACTGTATACGGTGCTAATTATCAAGAGTAATATGACAAATTTTTGGTCATCCTATGAATATTGATTTATATATAATACATTCAAAAAGCAAATAAGAATAATAAATGTTTCTTTCTGAAATAATTTTAGGATCCAAACAGGAGAGAAGTCATTTTATATTTGCTTATGTTACACTGCTACAACTTGTATGAGAAGCAATTTGTATTCCATCATAAGGAAATTGTATTTTTTCCTTTGCATACCAGGTAATCGTATCAGAAATTCCAAGCTCGCGATCATCGCATTTTAGAAACTTTCTCTTTTTCCGGACTAAGGAAGATTTCTTAATCTTTTTTTTAAAAATAATTCTAGATAAGTGATTGCTTTTCATGCTCTTTTTCAATGGGATTCCTATTTATCTGAAATTCCGATGCTATCTCTGTGTATGCTGGAGCCACTAAGAGCCACATTTCCGTGGCGTCGATAAATTTTTGTATACGATTGGGATTATTGCATCATGTTTCACCTACATTTCATTAGTAAATATCCGTATCTGGAATATGTCTAAATGTTCCGTAATAAAATTGCTTTAGAACTGAAATTTTAGAAAATTATCCTTCCCTTTACGTAAATCATGCAAATGCATTATCACATTAAAAAACTGCGATTTGACATAGCGTTTAGTTACTAAAAAAAGTGCAGTTTCTTATAACATTTGCTTATCAAATGTACATAAATAAATATCTAAATATGTTCTACGTGGGTCTGTAATATGTACATTTGTTATAGTTTCTATTATATTTTGAGTCGCAATAATCGGTTGAATGTATTGTTTCATTTGTGACATTCATTTTTTTTCTCTGAACCTATGAGGAAACCATAAATAACATCATTTTAGATCGTATACATCATACTCAATGTAATATTTTTAGAAACAAACACACACACAAAGTATAGGATAATTAGAGTAGACAAAGTAGAGAATTATTACAGTAGGCAAAGTAGAGGATCATTACAGTAGGCAAAGTAGAGAATCATTACAGTAGGCAAAGTAGAGAATCATTACAGTAGGCAGAGGATTATCAACTTTTGACTTCTTACAGTAGTATATGCTTCCCTTCATATCACCAGTTTCTTCATCACTATTCAAATATTGAGTCCAAATAGTAGTATAGCCGTATTTACATAAATATTTAAAGTAGATTTGTGAATAAAAGTTTGAATTTTTATTTGAATTAAAAAAAACAAGCATTAAGTGAAATGAATTAGAATAGAGGTCACTGGGGGGGGGGGGCCCTAATGTAATTCACTGAGATTCTAAAATGCTACCCACTTCAATTCATCATTCTTCAAAACAGTCTATCGTCAATAGTTTTTATGTACATCTAGAGCAGGGGTGGCCAACCCGCGGCTCGCGAGATTCATCACAACTTTACAAAATACGATTATTTTCCGCAATATTTTTGTTTTTAGTGTTGTGTTTTGTAGCAAATATATACCACAACTGTTTCTATTATATTACATTGCTTCTCTGTTTTTATACATACTTAGTATTGTATTGCAGTGACCCCCCGCAGCATCACTTTTGATCCCTGTAACTTTATCGTGCTGCTTATTGCTAAAGCTAGGCATATTTGATCATTGCATTATTATTATTAAATCATCTATATGTTTGCACATACATAAAAAAATAAGGAAAACAATAATAATAATTCATTCTGTTTTAAATTTTTGCTCCAATAAATGTTTGTCATGAGTCCAAATTTAATATAAAGTTATGTATTTTTATATGCGGCCCGTGGGAGAATAACGTTTTTAAGAAGTGGCCTGCAAGGTCATTTGAGTTGACCACCCCTGATCTAGAGCGACGCTAATTCAAACATTTCAAATCTATCTTGTGTGATAATAATAAAACACACATTAAACAAAGGAAAAAGATATAATTGAGGATTATATAGAAACAGAGTTTTAATTTAGTCTATTTCACCTCACATAAATTCCTTAAATATTTGTGCTTAATATAAATATAGGAATAGTATATTAACTGAAACGGAAGCCATAATTGTCCATAACTGTATAATTTCCATCCTAATCATTTTACTAGATTAATTAAAAAGTCACGTTTTTTCAGTGAAAAATTTATTTCTAAAGGCAAAGTATAATAATAACAACAATAATCCAAATGTGTATCTGCGACATAAATTCAGCCTTTGAAATTCTAAAAAATGACTCTTTTAGATGATAACAATTGAGGTCCTTCCAGTTTGAAAACGTTGCACTTGAGCAGTAATTTTCGTAAATTGTACTATTTAAGACCTAAGCAAAATTTACCCTTTCTAAGTAATTACATAAAAGGGTTTTTTTCCCTTCTATTTCTGAAAATAATTTGTATGTGTATGTGATTGACAAGCTTTTTATTTCTGTGAACAAGTCTGCGACCATCTCGCTAATGTATCTAACACATGTATTGTTTGTCGGAACATTTAAACCCAAATGAGATTTATCTATGAAAAGTTAATGAATATTAATTCAGCTCTTTCCTCATTGTAGTAAAAATAAACATGGTAATACCCTGGAGTAGAATGAAATTAAAATTTTTATTTCATTTCCTCAACTATAGCATTTTATTTATTTATTTTTAAATTTCTTAAATAAAGAAATTTGATGCTTTTTCTGAAAATGTTACAAATGAAATGATTTTTTACAACTTTCTGAAAATTTAAAGACATGGGAGATCTAATCTTTTTATTTCCAAAAATTATTTGCACAAAAACAGTAAAAACTTCATAATGCTTAGAAAAAGAGAAAAAGTACGCATCTTACCTTATCTTCCCCCCCCCCTTTAATACTTAAAAGTTCATGGTCTTTTTTCCTTTTACGACAAAATATTTAACAACTATTACACAAATACAATATTGGAATTCTTGATTACATTTTTTTTTTCTTCTTTTTGTTAAATAATCTTAACATATTACTGGTATCGTACCAATGATGCATGCATTTTTATAATTCGTTTGTATTTAAAAATTGCTCAGTGCTGCCATCAAAAGATCCATAAAGTCATTATGAGATAGATATTCCGTACAAGCACTAAAATTATTGTACAATCTATAGGTAATAACAAACATTAAGTTTTCCATCCAAAGCAATGCCAGTTTATCCATTGGATGCTTGGGTCGGGGGCCCAGGGGCCCGGATAACAAGATTTTATGGTTATAAATTTCGATCCACCTGTGCCAAGGTGGCCTGTAGATTTTCTGCGCCTAGGGCTCGAAAGGAGCTTAAATAAGAACTAATCCAAAGGGTTACTCTCTTACAGTTCCGAAAAAGTAGTTTGTGGAATTTTATTACAACCATATGGGGATAGAGAGGAAGAAAACTGTTAATTATTGAAACTCTTCATAAACAAATTGTTCCCCCTATAAAACATTTTCTTTTTAAATTTCGATTCACACACGCAACTATATTTCAATATCATTTCCGCCAACTGAAATATATCTTTAATTTTGACACAATTCCATTCAAGTTATATTTTAATTATTAAATTCAAAAGTTAAAGAAAGGAAGAGCTATATACTTACATCACGTGTGGCAAATTAATATAACCATCATTGTCAATCCTCTAGTGCGTAACTTTACAAAGTATGTTTTAATTTTAAAAAAAAACGGAGAAAGGTTTTAAAATATTTAATTTGTCATTAAAGAACAACGTTTTTTCCCCCTTCAAATTATTGGTAATTAAGATACCACTAATTTGAACAGCTTAAGACCAATGAGATTTTGATTTATCATTGTTGTGATGCATCATCCATAAAGTTTGTTACAATACCAAAGGGTACAAAACACTATGTCTTTCTCTTTCGAAGTAATACATGTATAAGCATACACATTAAAGGACAATTTAGTATTTTACTGAATTTTTCTTATTGAAAAAGTTTTGTAGTCAGAAAACTGAAATTAGGAATTTCGGAGAAAAAAATACTTAAATAGAGACAATAAATACATTAAGTTAAAATTCAACATTTCAGATAAAAAAAAGGAAGCATATTTCAAAATTTCAACAAAATAGGTATGTATACATACACAAGAAAGAAAATAATTCAAAGGGGAAAAAAAGAGGAAAATATAATTGCAGAGCTTCAACACAATCAAACTGACATTCAAAACAGAGTTTTTTAAATGTTAATAAAATTTTTATTTTATTCAATTAAATTATTACTTTTATCTTCACAATTTGTACAGGACGATACATGTCACATTAAAGCTTTTCATTTAAGACCACTAATAAATTATCTATGCCAATTTTTTTCAAACTAAAATAATGATAAGTACCCCATTTAATATATATACTTGTATATACATAAGTCTATTTTCTTCGCTTATCTTACTTTGGAAACTACTGATCTATGGAAACGTCAGAAAAAAGAGTTTCTGATTGAGTATATTTTTTAAAGGTAGATACTATTACTTACTACGCCGAACCACTCCAATCATTTCTCATGGGAAGATATAAGGAATCACTAAACGTTATGTATTATACCTTTGTTTAAAGATATATACTTGGGTGATACCTCAGCCATGACTTCTTAATACTTTTGACCTCAACGTAATATTGGTTTCAACAAAATTCTCGCGCTTTTTACAAATAACTCAAACTTGTCTTAATCTTAAAAATTCGGCTTCAAAGCAACATCTTTATTACTTTTCTATCAAGACAACGTCTTAAAAAGTATTCAAAATAACATATACCGGGTGTCCGAAAAGTATGACTACACTTTCAAATATTAATTACAAACAAACAAAGTTATTCACTTATGGTTTTTTATATTCTATAAAGAAAATACCAAAGTTTTTTAACAACGTTTCATTGCACGATTTCAATGTGTGCACTTATAGTTGCATATAAAACATCGAGTCTATACGACATTTCTGGCCACGTTCTATGAAGCATTGCAGGATCAACATCCTGAATGGCAGCTGTAATTTGACTTTTCAATTAATCAGTGTTACGAATTGGAGATTGGTAAACAATTCTTTTCACTTATTCCTATTAGAAGTTTAAAGGTGTTATGTTTAGAGATCTAAGTGGCGACGGTATTGGAGTTCCTCTTTCCATCCATCACCGGTGGAAATTTCTTAAACTTCTAAGCTCCAGTGGGGTGTTGTCCATTTATACAGTATATATTTTGCAGATTTAAATGTGATAAAGCCCTCTATAGTTTGTGTTTATTCTTGAGGTGAAGCCATTTTGAAACGAGAATGTTTCAGAACGTGGTTTGCACTTCATTAAACAGAAACTTTAATCTTTTCTTCATGGAACATTAAAAACCCTAAGTGAAAATCTTTATTTGTTTATTTTAGTTCAATTTGGAAAGTGCAGTCATACTTTTCAGGCACCCTATATAATAATAATCTCATAGATTTATTCATGATTAATTAAACTTTCATAACCTGAAAGGTACATAACAGACCATTGATTAACCAAGCTATCCTGAAGGTAAAAATTTTGCTCCATAAGGTGAATACAAAAAGCTTCAAATAATCTATATAAAAACTCAATAAAGCTGTAAAGAGAAAAAAAAACACGGAGAACTTTATCAATTTATGAACAAGCTTCAATTCTAATTGGTATACTGTGCTTTTTAAAAATGGTGAGCTTCCTCATTTTTAAAACACACATGAAAGATTAAAAACGAATTTTGAAAATCTGTTATTTTTTGTTATTACTAGTACAACATATATCCTTCTTCAAAGCATTAAGAAAAAGAATTCTAATTATTCAAAAAAAAAAAAAATGTTTGCATACCGAGGGGTTTTTTTTTTGCTTATTCAAACACAAAATCTGGCAACACTAAATTTTTGGCGTTTCTACTAAAAGGGCGTCGGGAAAGATCAGTGACGTCATATTAAACCTAATATTCTCTCCGAAGCTTCAGACCGATCTCTTTCTACTGAATAAACAAGCTTGATGTTAGTTCTTGTAAGCGTTTAAATCAGTAGTGAAGTTTTCAAGTAATTTTTTTTGTGAAGATTTCTGTCGAAACGTATTACTTTCATAATGGCTTCAGGAGGAGATTCAGCAAGTAAGTATTTGTCTCGTATTTTCTTGATGGGAGAGCTCACTCTTTGATGTTTAAATGCCGGCTGTTATAGAAGCCGGGATAGGCGTAACTCGCATGACAGATGAAATATTGTTTTGTTTCCTTGCAAAATAACTTTTCTTAATAACGTTATTTTCAGAATGCTGTTAATATTTTAATTTGGGGTAATGCGTGTCTGTATTTCTTTGATTGATCGTTCAATGTATTTTGAGTTGTCTGTCGAATGACAGTATGGGTGGGGATAGGTACCCAAGAACACACCTTCTCGGTTTTGTTGCTAACCGGCTATTATTCTGGCTTCGATTTTTCTCTCGATCGGAGCTATGTGATTGAAAAGGGAAATCCTTTTCTACAAGGACTTTAATAAATAAATTTATGCATAAACTTTTATAAATTTTTGTAAAAAAAAAAATGTCGCCAAGTCTTGATTTTACTTGGATAAAAAAAATAAATAAATTTGTAAACATTTTTATTACTGAAAAAAGGTACTAGTATCTAATGTTTTTATCAAGAGGGCTTATTAAAAATCTCTTTAATCCACATAATGAAAACGTTAATTCTACAAGATTTTAAACAATAAAAAAAACACTAATTTCCTATTGAACAAACTTTCTGAAAAATAATCTTTATCACTAGATTGAACTTAGCATTTTTTTTCTAATTTGTGTGATTGCTGAGATTTTTGATTTATCTTCGTTAATACTTGACTAGTTTCTCTGAATAGCAATATGTAATATAACTCTGTATAAAAAGCTGACTTTGTATATCTTAAGTTGTTTTTAGTTTCATTTTATAACTCATAAAATTGACCAAAACAAATTGAAACTTGCTTAGCATTTTTAAAAATAAAATTACTCTCATGTTCCTTTAAGTGTTTCAAGTATTTATATACCATTTTGGGGAAACTAGAAGGATGTTTGATTAAAAAATTAACTTTGATTTAAGTTAACTGTGTTTCTTGAAATTAAGTAAATAAGGCTTGTGTTAATGTCTTGATTCTGTATTTTAACTAAAATCTTTCAACATGTGTATTTGTTTCAAGCTTTTAATTGGAGAATTAATATTTAAAAATGTTTATTAAATTAGTCTATAAATCTGTAAATATTGGTGTTAAATTTAAGACTTGTACAGACTTTCAAGTATAATGAATTAATCTCTATTTTGAAGTTTTAAAGGTGTTGTGGAGTATTCAGTGTATTTTTGCTCAATAATTATTCTTCGTTATTTTTGAATATTGTAATTGCTTTACTACAAGCATTCAATGACTATATTGAGAGTAATTGGCAAAATATTTATGTCGTGAGTAATTTGGTAAATGTATCTTTAAATTTATATTTATTGGTTTGTACCAAGTTTTATACAGCATATTTTTAATTCGGATTAAAATAAAAAATATACAATCAAACTTATTTATCAAGAAAGGTGTATATTTTCAAAAACTGAGTTTTTTTTTATTATTTTACTTGATTCTTTACTTTAACTTTAAGTAATTCACTCGTGAAATTAAATTTTATATTGAAAAACTGTAAGCTTGTTGGATGATAAAGAATAAGGTAGTCTTACTGAGATAAGATGTTGGGTTTTTGGCTCGGTATTAATATTTAACTATTCTTAAAATGTAATCAAATCTTGCTGTATTTGAGATTGGCTGTTATTAAACTTCAGTTTCGAGCTGTTTTGAAAATTTCTAGGTATAAAGTATATTTTTGGTTTGCTTTGTCTTTTGTATGATGTATGTTTCTATATTAAATTATCTAACTTTGCTCATTATTAATGTATATAGTTAAATTGAATTCTTAAATGTTTGGTGAACAGTAGATGTTAGCTTGTACTCATGGCACATTTGTGTTATTTTGGTAATATTGATGATCTTGCTAAAGTTTGTTTATAGAATAACTTAAAGTTGTATTGTAAAGAATTCTAGCAATGTCTTTTTTTTTTATTACCTTAAAAGCTGTATTTGAAGAATATAAAAAGAATTCCGAGAGTAAAATAGTAGGGGGAAGTGTGAAGCATTTGATTACTTAAAATTGTGTTAAATTTTGCATTTAAATTGGCAACTGTATATTTTTGACTAAACATGATTTTTTTTTTTTAAACCCAAGATGGAAAGGCTAAATATGTTAATAAAATTCAAAATAGTCATACTTGGAGGAAGCATCATATTTTAAGTAAAAACTATTTTTAAGTAAAATAGCTAAAGAGGTCACAGAATTGGCATCAAATCTAAATTATACTGTAAAAGTTTAATTGCTTTCTTGAAGGTTGACTTCTTGTATTTTACCAATAAAAAGTATCCTGGTATTGAAGTTGAGTTTATTCTGTTTGGATATCATTTTTCTACAAAATTTCTTCTAGTACGTAGGAAAGCTTTTTATGTAGTAATGGCGGGGGGCGAATATCAAAATGAAATTGTTTTACAAGCTTGGGCAGTATTTTATAATATTGAATCTAAATTGTATATTACTTCAAAGCTCTACAGTGTAATCCTTATTGAAATGTGTTCATGACCATAAGAATTGTATATTAATTTTGGCTTATTTGTCATTTAAAGTCTTAATGCAAAGTCTTATATAATCAGAATAATAAAGATAAATTTTAGTAAATATTTTCTGATTTTATTTTTAATATAAAGAAATATTTTTAGACTCATCCTAAATTACCAAAACTGTTTAATCTCCAAGAGTATAATTTCTTTAATTTAGATTCTCTAATTTTCTGCAAGTTTTTTATATTTCTAAACATTTTTACTGTATTCTCTTCAGTACTGTACAATTGTAATTTTATCTAGAAATTAAAGAATATCCCAATGTGTTCATGAATAGTTTGTTGAAAATATTCCACATATTAGTCTTTAAATGGTAAACTTTTTGTAATACCCATTGGGCTCTGTTATATTTTATTTTTATATCATTAATGCATGTTAAATCTTGTGACAGACAGTTCTTAAACGAAGTGATGTGACGCTTGTATTGCACAAATTAAAGTTTATCTGAATATTTATAGTGGTAGAAAAAGACGCAGGTGTTGGAATAGCGTGATTGAAATAACTTATTCTATATTAGGTGGAATGCGTGTATATTAGGAAACTTGTGCATGTTATGGATACAGTTTTAACTGGATGAGTTTTGATACCTTACGCTTAACTTCGTAATTCGTTTTTCTTGACATGTCATGCAATAAAATCTATAGTAAAAAAACGTAGAATAATGAAAGTTTTAAATTAAAGTAGAAGTTAAATTAAACTTCAATATCTGCAAAAAAAAAAATAATAAACTAACACTTGTAATTGTGTTATCAATGTATCATTGATTCCAAACGTCTTGTTCATTGCATGAATACATTAGTTTATTTTTAATCGTTAGCGCGCGCGTCTGAATCTTCACTTTCAATTTGCAACCGTTGATTTCCCCCATCTGAGTCTAGAGTAGCTATTAAAGAATTCTCGCATACAATTTTTTATTCCTGTCGTTGCTGATTTTTGCCGCACTCGGGTTTGCATTTATCTGAACCCCCGCGAGACGCGACATCCCTACGCATCTTTTTGCGACAAGCATTTCTCTATTCCCAGTTGGGATGTTCTAGGAGTAACTGAAGTTATATTCGAATCAAAACTCGGATATGCCGGTTTCGCGTAGTATCGGAAAATCGGCACAAACTCCGCAGAAATCTCGTGCTCATTCAAGAGAACAAACAGTTGAAGGAAAAAAAAACTGCTGAATGTTAACAAATTATCTAGAATTGTGACTCTTGTTGGATATCAAATTGCCGGTGCTCTTTTTTTTTTTCTTTCTCTTTACTTACTTTTACGACTTTATCTTAATCTTGAGAATGAACTTGCATTTATTTAGCTCTAAAAAACCAGTCTAAGTTATATACGAAATTCAAAATAGCGGAATTTATAAAGTTTAAACTTGTTAATACTTCAAATGTTGTGTAGCTGAATAAATTGCCGTGTTAAATTTCAAGTTTTTGAAGAGTTTCTGTAAGAATAGACAAACCTCGCTTATACCGGCAACTTTTATGATAGTCTTTGTGGCATTAACGCACGCGGACTTTAAATGAATTGATAATTTTTATTTCGGTACTATATATAAGGATTTGCCTAGTGTAAAACGGAGGGAATTATTTTTAGGTTTGCTAGTCGAGTTATGTTAACACAATGGAACTTCGACTTTTGGGAAGTCGATATAAATTAAACTGTTTATTTTGGATGTTTTTTCTTCATAAAAACCACCTCCAACGTACTAGTAATTCTAAATTGAAAAATACTGATTTATTTTCTCGCAAATAGCCATGAATTTCTCTACCCTTTCGGAGAAATGTATAGTTGCGGGAAAATCCCACTTTTCTCGACAGCGTTGTTGATTTTTGAAAATCCGAATCCCCTCCCGCGGTGGACTAGTTTTGCGTTCGATTTTTAGTAGCCGCTACATAATATTGTACTGGCGGTTCTGACCTAAATAAAGAATTGCAAGAGTTTGGCTGAAGTAGCACGCAATATTCTATATTTCATGTTTGACTTAATTTGCATTGCTCCTGTTTTGAAATCGTTCTCTTGCGTGTGAAAATGTCGACTCTGAATGTAGACATGGTTAATAGTCTCCCTGGAATTTCGGGAGTATCCAATTTTATTTCGTAAAGTGATCGCAACAGTTAAACTTGTTTTTGCATCGATTTTACATTAAATTATGTTCTACATTTAAACATTGAATTCTTTTTACTAGAATCTCGCACACAATATTAGATCAGCAAACATTGGATTTGACTGTTATGCCTTCAAAATGGAGCTTTGTTCAGTTCCTTGTATCTAATTTGCTCCTAGATATGATGGAAACCATTTTGATTATATCTTAGTATCTTCGATTTCAGGGTGCTAGCATCTAAATTTTATTGTAGGTAAATCGGCTCAAACTTTTTTCTATCGTAATCTTGATAAACTCCAACTTAAGTCGATTTATGTGGTCGACTTAATTTTATGTGGTGTTCAGTTTCCTAAAATGACAATCTCCTTATTATTGGAAATAACGTTCTGCTCGTATGTTAAAGAATTATCAAATTGACTGCCAAGGTACTTTGTGAAGGGGGGGGGGGGGGTCGGTATATTTTGGTTTAATGAAGGCGCCAAACAAGCGATTGAAGTATTTAATTCCTACGAATTCGGTAGCAAAAGTATTATATTATATTAAGTTATAAAGTTACCTTTCGAAAATATTATAAATGGAAGAACACTAATGTATCTTAATAAAAACTCGAATGAATATCAATATAATGCAGAATAATTTTAGGCTGCTCGTAAAAAAGAAATCTAATTTAACAATCCGTATTTCTTTTTTGGAAAGATCGTTGAGGTTAATGATCTTATAAGGAAAATATAAAGTCCTAATTATTTAAATTGAGTTTTACGAGTGCACTAATTATGTGATATAAAACGAAGTCTTAAAAGAAAATTCAAATGAATCGGGGTTTTTTGTACTGTTTCCGTTCGTCTGGAAGAGAAGCTGCACTGAATGCCTTCCTCATTCCACGTTTCCGAAACTAAAAATAAGTTGCTTCTGGTGAGCAGATGTCGATGCACCTGCATTTTTGAAATGCTGAGTTTTTAACAATCCTTAACTGGAAGTGGATTTTGATATCCATTGGCTATTGATCGAATAGTCTTGCAGTGTAATTCAAAATTTACCACGCTTTCTTAAAATATCGCTAAAAAATACTTGGCTTGATTAGTTTACATAACGCGTATTCGCTATTTAGAAAACTTGTTACATGACTTTAATCCATCTGAAAGTATTTGTGTATTATCAGTTGACGGTATATAGAAAATTTTCGCCTTTGTTCAATTTCTGTGCCTGAATTGTCTGAAAGAAAAAAAATACACGCTTTCTTCTAGAATTGAATTCGTATTGCGGTTTCTAATTTCCTATCTCGGTTGTTTTGAACTTCCTCGACTCGAATTTATCCAACTGCAGAGAACGTAAACTTTCGCCTGAATTGTCTTCAACTGTGTACGCCGTGCCTTTGTTACGCCCTCTAATAGGCATGAATGATTTCTAACTTTTTGGACGAGCCACCTGGTCCATGATCTACTTATCGGCTCTGTAATTTTCGTGGAATTCTCGTTTCCTGAATTCTCTAACATGTCTTTTGCTCTCAGTCGTCTGTTATTTCTCGTTTGAGTAAATGTAAATAAATGCGCAATGAATTCTAGTTTTTTAAGCGCCACTGCCTATCCTTTGTGTGATGTGGGATTGAATTTTAACCTGATGTGGAAGTTTGTCTGCACTAGGACTTATTCCAGTCCTTAAATCAAAAGAAATATTCTAATTTTCCGGGCGAAAGTAACATTTATGACATAACTAGTCAAGCATTTAAAGCTGTCTACACTTTTAACTCGTATGTGTCGGTCATTTATATTTCAAAATCTTGAGTATAGGTTTATTTAAAAAATACCGTCACATTTAAAACTAGTAAATGTTAATGGGGATATAGTTATTCATGAAAGTGTAATCGTTTTGGAATGTTTGTGCGTGATGTGCTGACCTTCCATCTTTTTGTCATTGGTTATCCGGTTTAATTTTTAGAATTTGCTTTTATTTGATTACATTATCGTCAGAATTTATTGCTAAGGCTTTAGTTTTATACCTATATGGAGTTGGAATGACTAGTTGTGTTTAGGACACAATTTTTTAGCAGCAAAGCAATAGAAAACTTGGTACCCATGGATTTAATATTCATGTGTGGGGGAGAACTAAGGAGCTGAACTTAAGATTTCGTGCTGAATAGTACCGATACTAAAGGCTGGTTTTATACACGTATATATTTCAGCGCTTGTAAATCTAACGGGAAACTGCTAAGTATCGAAACGAGTATCTGTGAAGATAAATTTGAAGCTTTAATTTTTTAGAAATTGCTTTCAAATGTAAGCATTAAACTTGGTCGGCAACTCGGGTTTCTAACGCATTTCTGTTCTCGAGTTGTATAACATTGATTCAACAGTTTGAAAATTAAAATTTCTAATTTCAGACTTAAAGTTCTATAAATAGCTGTATAATTTAGTTATCTTGGATAAATTTTTCTCGTTCTTGTTCTCTCCAAATACCTATACAAATCAAATGGCTTGGATTGCATTTTGGATGCAGAGCAATAAACCTCTAGCGTTACACTCACTGAAATTTGACCAATTCTATCTCGCCAGACTTCAGATGCCGATCTAATCCTTGTTGAACTGACGTTTATAATTCTTTCGAAAAAGGTTTTTAATTGGATGATTTACTCTAAACGATTGTTTTAATCAAATGACCTTAGCTGCAAGATATACAAAAGCTTTCAAAATAGAAGATAAACTCTTGTAATAAAATGCTAACGATTCATTAAAATGGCGTTCTCCGATACTCGCAATTTGTTGCTAGATTTGATGATCCTTGTAATTGTTTCCAGAAGTGACGTTTAGGAACGACTTAAAATTCATTCGTGTAGAAATGTTTATTTGATTGCTTTTTAATTAAAATGGTTATCATGGAATTCAGTTAACAGGATAGATTGTCTAGTTAAATATTTTCGACATCAAATATATTTTTATCAATTACTTTTGTGGGGCATAGGGTTCTAAAAGTTTATTTGGATCGTGATTTTCTAATTAGCTGGATAAAAATTGTCTTGCATTTCTACGAATTTGTTTTTGTAACTTCATAATACATATTCAGAGAATCTACACTTATAGATTCAAATTTAACGAGCGCTTTTCAGTACATCCTTCTAAATGATCTTGTATATAAATTTATTCAAACTATCTTATCGTGTGTATCCTAAATCTTTAACGCACTATTTTATTTTTTAAACTGTTTAAGAAATCTTTTCAAACGATTTCTAGTCTCAATCTAGCTGTAAGAAAACTTGCTTCTTAATTGTGGATTAATTTTACTTTTAAGTTGGTAAAGGATACTAGTGTTACGCTTTGAATGTGTATTCAGAGAGTGCGATTATTGCATTAGAATAGCGTCTTGATGTTCAAAACCAAATTAAATTACAGGTCCTAGTTTAGATGTGAATTCTATTGTAAATTATGACGAGTCTTGGAAGTCTATCGTAATTTACCATTAAGCTGTAAAAGCTTTCTTTTGAAATGGCATAGTATATAAAAAATTAACATCAAGTTTCGCTAATTTTAGCGTTATTTCCCCGTCCCTTAATCATGACTTCTAAAATTGGATGTTCAACATGCTAGTCCAGGGATCGGCAAACCGCGATTTCCTTTCCCTTTATGTACGGGAATATTCGCCTGTATTTGCATATACCTGAATATTTGCTGGCTTAAGACGGTTGCTTCTGTTTCAAATTGCTTTTCAATTTTAAAAGCTTGAGTGAAAATATTGGGATTACTTCTAAAGTGGGAAAAATCCTATTTGGCAATAATGCCGCTGCCCGTGTAAGAAGCTTCTTAAAGCGATTTCTTGCTATATTTTTATTTGCATACGTGAGTAGTTCGGGAACACCCGTGGGGCAGCGGTAGCCTGGTGGCCATGGTCACGAACTCGTGGCCACCGTTGTTGAGTTGTGGGTTCGAGTCCTAGTGCCGCTGATGCACGTTAAACCTAGTGGTCTAGGTCATGGACTCGTAGCGTGTCATTAGTTCGAGCATATTACCACAGAGACCCGCCGTGTGGAGAGGGCCAATGCACGTCAAATCTGTCGAGGCTGAAACGTCCTGTTGGTATAGCCTAGAAGTCGGAGGTGCCAGCTCGGGTGTCACCCTCGTCACTTGGCCGTGGCTCAAAGTTACAGGTTCCTTCACGTATAGCCCTCGTACAGCTTTATAGTGCGACGTTAATCTAACTCTCATAAACGCACGTTAAATCTGCCGCACCTCGATGTTCTCCCATTGGGGTACCAGCTCTGGTGTTCTCGTCACTTGACCGTGGTTTATAATTACATCCGCGTCGCCAGAAGACTACTTCAATTTAAAATAAATTGGATTGGAACGCTAGCGTAGTTCCGAGTGGGCCTCGTATTAAAACTCCTTCGTGGGGGGGGAGCTTTTTTAGGGTAGCTGTAGGTAGGGTAGATAGCTTCGGAACCCTGTAGCTTGGGGGGAGGGGGGCGTATCATTGATATAGTGGTAGCTACGCCCCTAGATTGGAAGCATTCATTAAATACGATACGCTTATGCTCCCCCAAAAGACTTTCTGTATCTTATCGTATGCTTAAGATCGGTACTCCCAACCTTGTATCACCGCGGACCGGGCAACGTTTCATAATTTTACCGTTGACCGGGAAGAGGAGAGACGCTGACTATTTATATTGGATTGTTTTGATTGTATTTAAACATGCCTTAAGAATAAAATAGTTACAAAAACCCAATATAAAGTTATTTCCATTAGAGTTGCGCAAACCCTAGAGAAATTACAGTAAATAAAATGAGGAATAATTTAAAGTTCTCCTTGTGCGGCCCGATACTATTTGATCCACCTACCGTCCGGGGGTTGGGGACCACTGATAAGAGGACTGGAGTGAATTGGAAGGAAATCGCTCTTTCGAAGAGTAATTTGCTGCTGTTATAAATCGACAGTGTTCTTTAACCAGCACTTCATCCCTTTGAAAGGATGAAGTAATTGTCCTTTATTTTCAAATTCACCCATGTTTCCTGGGAATTTAAAATTTGTATATTCCAAGATAAAATGGCCTCCATTTCTGCTGGTGTTAAAAATATGACAAATAAGAAAGCTGTTTAAATTTAAGGAAGAAATTAACCAATCGATTTTTCATGTTCCTCTGTATAGTACATAAGGAAGCACTTTGCACTAATTTCTGAAATTGTTTTGGTAACTTGCCCCTCCCTCAAGCATGCATCCTTATGCATATGAATGACTAATTTTCACTGGCCACTTTGCTTCTCTCTCTAAGTTTGCCAGACACTGCACTTATCTACTTGATTATTTATCTTGTTAAAAACCATGCATTTTAAACTCCTATACTTATTATCTTGTTCTGTTTTAAATGTGATGGCTGGTATTCTGCTTGTGAAGTCTTCTGTTGCCTGATACTAGATTTATTTAAAACTGCAGTCACTCCTTTGTAAAGTGATACTAATAAGAGTAACAAATATCTTGATTGTTGCATAATTCCTATAATTTATTAAACATGCCAGTTATTTTAAATTTCATTCTTGAGCTTAAAGGAGACAAAACATTCATTCTCAAGGTGGGGTATAGTATATTTAATTTAAAATCCTCTCTTCCCTTTAGTGGTGTTGGTGACTGGTGCTTCTGGATATGTAGCTGCCCATATTGTGAAAACGCTCCAGGAAGAAGGGTACAAGGTTCGAGGAACAGTTCGTGACTTGCAAAATGAATCGAAGGTTAAACTATTGAAGGAACTCTGTCCTGATGCTGCCTATCCTCTGGAGCTAGTTGAAGCAGATTTATTGAAGGAGGATTCCTGGAAAGAGTGAGTTTTTAAGTGACTCTTCCTGCAAGAATACTTTTAACATTCTTGAAGTTCGGATAACTTGTATTGGAGATAATTTACTTTCAATTGCTGCCAGTGAAATTAGTCTTGTGTATGAGCAAACTAACTTGAATTTTGTAAACAATAAAAGAGATTTTCTGTAAATTTCAGAATGGCATGGTTGAAAATGACACAAGATTAAAATCCTTATTTTAGCATGATGCAAGTAATGAAATACAATGATAATGTTGTAAAAGTCCATCTTTTTCTAAATGTAATTCTGAATTGCTTATCCTGTTGCTTCTAATTTCAGATTATATTTTGGTATAAATGTTGGCTTTTTTATATTGTAGTATTCTAGACTGCAACTACGCTTAAAATGTTTGATACTAATGTTTCTTTTATTGAAACTTTCAGAGTCGTAAAAGACTGTTCCTATGTAATACATACAGCTTCGCCATTTCCTAGTACACCTCCAACTAATGCAGATGATGTATTGAAACCTGCTATTGATGGAACTAAAAATGTTCTACAAGCTTGTGCAGATGCAGGTACTGTCAAGAGAGTAGTTATCACTAGCTCGGTGGCTGCTGTTCATGGTAAGTAGACTATTTACTTTAAATGAACTGATGTTAAAATAAATTACAGAAATTAATGTACATTAAACTCTTTCAGGTGAAATGGTTATGGAAGAAGGCAAAGAGTATACTGAAGGAGATTGGACTAATATCGAATCTGTATCTCTTGACTTGTATTCGAAGAGTAAAACTCTGGCTGAAAGAGCTGCTTGGGATTTTGTGAAGGAACTCCCTGGTATGTCCAGTTCTTTAAGTCGATAGTAATCTTTGATTAAAATGAAAGATTTTTTTTATTCTACTTTTTTTTATGCAGAAGATAAGAAGTTCGAGTTGGCTGTTGTTAATCCTGGACTTGTATTGGGACCAGTCATTAATGGAGCTATATCAACTAGTGTTGAGGTTTGTTAGCTTTTCACTTTATTTTTAAAATAATTGGTTCATGCATCATGTTTAAATGTATATATTTTCCCCTTTTCAGATTGTCAAAAAGCTTTTGGAAAGGTCAATGCCTATGGTTCCCAAGGCAAACTTCTCTGTTTGTGATGTGAGAGATGTGGCTTTGGCTCACCTGAAAGCAATGACTCTGCCCAATGCAGCTGATCACAGACATATTATCAGTACTCAGAATGTGTGGTTTAAAGACATTGCTCTAGCCTTATCCAAGGAATTCAAGCAACATGGTCAGTGTGTTCGATATAAAATCAAAATAATTGTCTGATTATTTCCATACTTATCTGTCTATTTGCTGAATCTCTGTATATATTAACTTGTTTTCCATGTACTTTGATTTGCATTAACTTAATCTGTTCCTTAGAACTGAACTAGTCTGTATAAAATATTTCATTTATGAAAACTTTAATTACAATTTCTTGCTAATTATCTCGGTTGGTATCTAGTGCATGTAGCTTTTGCATGAACTCATCCATTGATTTTTAGCATTTAATGAGTTGATTTCATTGCAAAGATGCTACAAGTTTCTGATCACTACTGTTATGAATTGTATAATTTATATTTGGTTTCATACATCAAATACTAGATTTTAACTTGTAAACATTTTTACTAAGATTTAAATTGATTTAATATACTCTAGACTTTTTTTTCTATATCTATGGTTGGTGTAGCATTCATAATTGGCCCTCTTAAATTAAGAGGGAAAACTTTCAATTGTATACATCTAGATGCATGACTATTTACTTTCATTAAATTTAACTTCATATATTTAAATTGTCTTGCAGGTTATAGTATCCCAACTATGGTTGCTCCTTACTTTGCCGTGTGGTTGAATAGCTTTGTTGATAAGATGACTCGAACCATATTGCCTCGTATTGGCAGAGAATTCAGATTTGATAACAAGAGGGTATGTCTAAACCTAACTTTATTGCCAAATTCTAGTACTTACAAACTTTAAACTTGTCTTTAATGATTATTTGTGTAAAAATTTTAAATATACCACTGCAGTTAGTCGATATCAAGAATTTATCTAGTACCAAGTCACTTACTATAAGGAGTCTTGGTATATATGGAATATTTATTCTCAAGTATATGAATTTGTTCTGTATTGAGTTGTCAAAACATTAATCTTTAATTCTTGCATTTTTAAATTAGATTAAATCTCTCCTTCTCTGTACTTATGGTTTTAACAATTCTGATTTCAAGTATTTGAATTTAATGCATTTCTAGATGAGAGAAGAACTCGGCATTACACCTAGAGAGCTGAATCAAACTTTGATTGACACTGCTTACAGTCTCATAGAAAATGGATTTGTGAAGAAGTCAAAGAAATACAAGCAGAATAGAAAAGATTCTGTTGCTGAACAAAAGAATGCTGGTGAGTTGGACAAATTTTGCTTGTAGCTTGATTTATCGGTAAGCGTTTAAAAATCGTGAGTTGAGTGTTTTCAGAGAGGCATGTTTAAAATGTCCATTTATAACTATAGTAATTAACTAGATACGAAGTCCTTGTGTATGAGCTTGGAAAGTATGGTGTAGACTGTCCTTGTCTGACCAAGACTTGTTCAATTGGTTATTCCCTGGAAACCTGTTGTACAGCACTGAAGTGTTAAGTAGAACAAGCTAGCCAAGGGATCACTTCATTAAATTAATGGAAAATTTATTAATCGCAAGGATAGGATCCATTTTTAAGACTAAAGTGAAATATTTAGAGTTGAAATGCAAACATAAAGATCAGAACTCAGTCTGCCAAATGATGTAAAGACCTCTATCCATAATCCAATAGAGCCTTGTACAATTTTAAATGTTAATCTCTTGAGAAAGTATTTGTAGGTTTATTGTTCCTGAAACTTTAATTTTTTTCAGCTGGAGAAGAAAATGCAGAACAGTCGGAGAAGCCAGAGGATAAAGAGGCCGATGATAAAGAGAAAAATGAGGAAAAGGAAGAAATGAAGGAACTTGAACCAGAAGATAAGCCTGAAAAATTGATTAATGGAGAAAGTGAAATTAAGGCCCAAGAAGGCACTGCTACACAGTAGATGTTGAAACTTTGCTAACACATGAATTGTGCATTTTGCTATCTTTTTCTCCCAATGTTCATTATATGTGCCTTTAGTTGCTGCTCTGCTGATAGTTAACTTTTGCTAAGGTATTAAGTACCATGTGATATGTCTCCTTACATTGAATTTATTTAACATGTGTAGATGAAGCTCTTACAAATGCAGCTTTTTGTATTTATTTTAAAAGCTTAAATTTTATATTCTGTGATATTTCAGTATGTATATACTCATCTTGCAAGTTGGAATTAAAATTGTAAAGTATCAATTGAGTTGCTGATCAGTTAGCAATTTAAAATCCAATGTAACATTTGCAGGAAATTTTTATCATAATTAGATCTAATTGCAGATGTTCAAATTCTAAATCCCATACAAATTTTAACTGATTAATCATGTGTTTGGTAAAATGTTGATGAACTTGTCAGTATTGCAGCAACTAAACTTATTTCTACAATTAGCCTCCATACTTATAATCTTTTTTACACAGCTCATTGGAATAGATATAATTTTTATTCCTTTTTCATGAAGTCCAGTATTTTGCTAAGAATCATTGAATGCAATGTGCTTGAATAATGTATATATAAAAAGCTTCAAGTTTCGTTTTTTGACACTTTTGAAATGTCTCATTCCATTGTCTTAAGATTGTGAAATTACATGTTAAACCTGCCAGTTTTATTTATATATTTACACTGTATAGTTTCTTGCTACTTTTAACTTTACATTTTTATTTGTAAGCATTTTTGCTTGTGCTTGCCTATCTTTTAAACACCCAAGGATATGCAATTTATATACACTCTTTGTACAATATTTTTGTTAGTGTTTATATTTTTTTTTTTGTATACGACATTGGTAACTATATACACCACTAGATGAGCTTTATGTATTATGTAATATAGTTCAATGAAACTCCCTTTTCTTGCTCAAGTTTATTTAAGTATTTTTTTCAGTTTTTAAGGTTTTAGCTATATTATATATCTGAATGTATTGAGTTTATTCGTTTGTGGCTTGGCTTCATAGAGCAGTTTTGCTGTTTATTAGAATCCTGATCTACTTAATTTTAAAACTGGCTTAAGAGTAATGTATATTTGCATTTTAATGTCTTGCTTTAGGATGAATTTTAGTTAATATTGCATTTCAACGTGTAGTAAATAGTTTTTGGCGCAAGGAATGTTTATGGACCAGAATGTAGAAAGCGAAATATTTCATTTGAATGTAAAACTGAACTGCACAATAAAAAAATTTTAATTTAAATTGACTTTTTTATGAATCGTCTTATGATCGTCTGTTCTACTTGATATACAGTAGAAAGCAAGTAACACAAGTTTAAAGCTCTGCCATTCTGTATTTTCATTGCTTCTCAAGTTGCTGTTCTAAATTGCATTCATTATTTTGCCTAATAGTAATGGTATTACTATAACACTCTCGTGCATTTAGTTCTCCTTACTTGGTTAGTGTTTTGCCCACAGTAATCGAGCAATTGTGTGTGTACTTATAAGCTGTGAAGTTGTCAAGTCGTGAATTGGAATCTGTTGTTTCTGAATACTGTCTTTGTAAAAACTCGGTCCTCACATTAGCATCATGTGAGAATTTGGAGAATAAGGGACCAACTGGGGTGTCATTATCATCTGTTGATGGTTCAAATTTAACAAGCAATTTGCTTTACTCTTGCAAGTGCCAAATTATATAACTCTGTTAGAGTAAAACTTTAACACACGTTACCAATAAAACCTTTACTTGAGCTTTCTTCACACTAAATATTTTAAGCAAAGTATTTGATTAGTCAGTCCTATATTAAGAGCATTAATTAGATTTAAAATAATTTGAACCAAGGAAATGTTTTAGATTTTATGAATTCAGATATTCTTGCTATAGGAAACTGAATTTTTTTTTATGCTTAAATGTAAATGAATCTCTCGGTTTCTAATGAAGGTTAATTGTTTAAAGGCCGTATCACACGTTTGGAGCAATTTTTCGTCCAACTCGTGCAATTTTTACTCGGTTACCATAGCAACGGCTCTGAACAACTTTTTCCCATTGAGTTGAAAAAGTTGTTCCAAATAAAAATTGCTTGAAATTCCAGCCAATGGGGTTCTTCGGTGCCCTACATCACAAGCAAGATGGCGGCTTCGGTTTCTTCGAATGCAGTAGATATATGGTGTATAATATTTTAAACATAGTGGTGCTCCATTTCTGTTTATGCACATTAATAAAAGTAAAAGAAATAATATTGGATGTTCGTCTTCAGAAGCAGAAAAATCGGAGAGTAATTTTTCGATGTGGAGATTGAGCATAGCTGATGTCAAAGCATGTTTTGCTTACGGCAACCCTTCACCCTCAGTTGGTGTAAAAATTGTCCTAAATGGTTGCTTCAAATATGAATGTGTGATAGGGCCTTAAGACCTAAATGTATATAATGGCAAATACAAGCGATGCCATAACTTTCTCCCCAATTTTTTCAGTTTAACAATTTAGTTAAGTTTCTAGTTGAGGAGGAAAGTAAAGAAGTTGGATAAATGCTTCTGTAGCGAATGAGTTATTGAGCCCATAAAAGTAATTATGATTTTAGTGATAAACTTATTTAGATTGTGTAAAGGGAATAAATCCGGTTGGCTAGTTAAAAGTAGCAAACAGGATCTTGTATTTATATAGGAGATTTTATTTTTTAAAGTTATACTGTGTAATGAACAAAATTTAAAGCTAAATGATTAATCTAAAAATATAACAATGAGTAGCTCGGGTCTGACAAAGACGTGAAATATGTAACTTGATTAGAAAACTAAATATTGCTTGCAAGCGGTGCAATATTTTACCAACTATATATAGCAGTACAAGTAGAAAAATTAAGTATTAGTTTACCAGATAGAAATTTTTATAAGCAAGCTAATCCATTAAATATGTACTACCTTGTTGAATGTTTTAACAGTATCTGTGTGAAGGCTATTCCAAGTTATTGAAGAAATGACTAGTGTATATTCTATAGTATTTCTTTGTTGTAGACTGATGCTTTGTTACTTTCAAAATGTGCAAAGACTGCTGGCTATTAGCAGGGGGAGGATCTGCTTTCCTATTGATCTACAGATTCATTTCAAATGCTTGTATAAGACTGGCAAACTTGACTTGTCTGTTATGGTAAATTCTCTTATGAACTATGTGAAATTTCTATATTTTCACTTGTGGGAAAAAATGTAGAACTCTTGGAGATATACTAAAAGAGAAACGAATGTATGAAATATGGCTGTGGCACACACAAGGGGAAGGGTCAACCTCCAGTTTAACAAATTTTTACTATAGATTACTAGTCTATGCAATCTTTAAAATGTAACCCCATAAGAGGTCTGTGTACGCCACTGGAATAAGTTAATGTAGCGAATGTTCGTATGTGTGTTGGCATGTTTATAGGTTAATAGACTACCAAAATGAAATACTAGCACGTTACCAGAGATTTACAGTAGTATTGGAATCGTAATGAGACTAGTTTCATCAAGCTAAAAGTGAAAATATTTTGAAATTATTTAATACTGTAAATTTTAATAATTAAAGCCGTTTTAAAATTACCCTTTCTTAAACGAATTTTGTATGGATTTTTTTCCAGATTTTTTTACAGCGAACTAAACTAAAAGGATTTATGCAATGAAAAATTGGCCATTAAACGAAATATTTAATTTTAATTTGGTTGAATAAAGTTCTCTTATAACTAACCTCAATATTATAGTAATTTTGTGCTGCTTGTACCACACTGCCAAATTTCGGCTGTGTACTTTCTCCTCATCCTGAATTTATTTTTAGGGTTTAAATTTATATACTAGTGAAATAAAATTAATATTTCTTGCCTGTAATGAATTCAAAAGAAATGCTAAGTTGCATTAAAATTAACATTGGTATTGCATAGAAGGAAATGTAATAAAGGCGAATAAGAGCAATTTAAACGATGCTAATTAACAGTTAGAAATTAATAGTTTCTGTTGGGTGCCAGTTGTAAAAGACGATAAGCCGTTATTTGAGAAATCTCTTAATTATTGAACTTGCTTTCATCTGATCTCGTGTATAACCAAGGCTACTATTTAACTGGAACTTGAAGTCTATCTTGATTAAAATTCAAATATTGTTATCTAAGCATAAAATTTTGAGGTGTGTCACTGAGAATTGGTATTTGTGTGGCTGTTGGCTGTGATAATTGTCAAAAATTTTGCAATCTGACGAGAATCGTTTATCCAGTGAATATTTTCTGTAAAACTGAGACCACTTTAGTCTGGTGGTCAAGGTAACAGACTTGTGGCTGGTGAGTCTTGAGTTCGAGCCTAGTACTGCTACAGACACGCTGTGCAGAGGGAGCCACTGCACTCTAAGTATGTGGAGGTTCAAACGTCCTCCCATTGGTGTGATGTGGAAGGGGAGAGAGGGTGGTGCCAGCTCAGGTGTCGTCCTCGTCACTTGACCATTGTTACATATTAAGAAGTCCATCGCTAAAGCCTTCTTGTAGTTGAATAGTACGACATTAATATTCACTTGATGAAACTGATATAAAGTTTTGATACATATATATACTTTCAAACAGTGGTGTACATAAGGGTGGAAATTTGAGGGCTGAAATCCCTACCATAAATCAACAGGTTATTAATTTTTAGTATAAAGAGTACTCTTTGTGTTTTTGTTTGTGGTGTTTTAAAAATATAACCCCTCCCATGAAAGTAGTCTATGTATGCCAGTGCCTTTAAATTTGAACGAGTTAATGACATACTAGTATTTTTTTGTACATTTCGGCAGGACCTCTTAAAATTGTTGTGTGAAAAAATATAGCTGCTGAATTTTAGAAAAATCAATTTAGATTGAGGAAAATATTCTCCAATCCTAATACTTTACAGACGTGTATATCAAGATTTTAAAGCATGCATATTTTAATTCTAGATTTTATAATATTTAAGGTTTATAAAAAATGAATTATTTCTAAATATGTGTATTCACACCTATAACATGCCAAAAAAGTAATTACTATATTTTAATATAGATATATAAAGCTTAGCAGTATATTCATATTAATTCTGAAATTAAAGTTATGTACATCACTTGTGGGAAAAATTAAAGACTAAACTAACCTCAATATTATAGTAATTTTGTGCTGCTTGTACTGTTGCGAAAGCACCCAAAGAGTGAAGGAGTGATTGACCAGAGGAGGGGCGAGCGCCTAATAAATCTTAGGCACCCAAGGAGCGAAGGGGTGTAAGCGTAGTTTCTCTTTTCTCTGGTGGCAACAGGGGGAGGAAAAGCGCTCTGAAGAGAGGGAAAGAGAATTCCTCTAGATGCGTTTGGAGGAAACAGACGGCTATGAGCGTGCGCGATAATATTTAAGTTTTTTTATGCATCCTTGTAAATACTTAATAAATGTTTTATTTAAATTGAGAAACACTCGTAGCAGCAGCATTTATTTCGCACTTAGTTTACAGTTTGTGAATGAGTTGTGAATTTGAGTATTGAACATGTACAAAGAAAAAAAATTTAGAAATTCAGAATTTATGAAAGACTAATTCCAGTGTGTAGGATCCAGTTTTAAGTTACTAATTTTTAATTTTGTTAAAAATTATGTCTGACACATTTCGAATTTTAACACAAACCAAAGTTTTCTAGAGTAGAAAGAGAAACATTGTTGGCTGATAATTCCTTTAAAAAATGCTTCTAGACATATATTTTATAAAAAAAAGATGAAAGTATTGATTTTCTAATTTTTTTTTTTTTTTATTTGAATAAAATTTTGGCTTTTCTCTTTTAGAGAGGAAATTATTGAAAAAAATATTTCTAATCGATTAACTTGTTTTTAATGAAGGAATTTTTTTATATTACTGTTTTTATATAATTGTTTTAATAAAAAGTTTAGTCTTTTAAAATTTAGCTAATTTTATGTTTGCTTCAAATGTTAATGTGATGTTTATGCAACTACACCAATATCCAAACCTAAATCCAACCTGTCTTTTTCAAAGAATAAATTATTTCTAACATACAAAAAGTATAATTTTTTGATAAAAAAAATACTATATTCAATGCGTTTATTACAAGAATTTGAACTAATTTCAAGAAAATTATATTAGTAAGGATTTTATAAGCTGATAGCATAATGTCCTACAATTTCAGTCAAAAAAAAAAATAGCCTTTGTAGCTATAAATTTTACAAAATTGAACCGCATTTTTAATTTAAAGTAAGGAAATAATATTTGAAGTAAAGTTAGTACATTTTCTTAATAATTGTATTGAAAATGAATACAAATCTGAAGATTATAAATATCTGAAAGTTTGTTTTACAAAGTATTAATTTTAGTTTTTATAGGAAGTTCATGTAACTATATATAATCAATGGGAAAAAATAAATGAAAATATGGTTTATTTTCATAAACAATATTAACACTTATATTTTGAGGCAGTAGAAACTCTCTTTTTAGTAATGCACACAGACGTATATATTTTTCTTTATTAAGCTTCTAGTTCAAAGAGAAATATAAATTTGTTACTATAAATAGTATTTGATTTCTTTTTCTGGACAATATCTAATCCAGTCAGTCTTGAAACGAAGTAACTTGAGTTCAAGAATTTTGTATTGTATTCTTTTTATTAAACAAAAACTTCATGTATTCTATGCTGATATATATATATATAGTATTTGCGTACGATATCTCTTGCTCTAATGCAATTCATGTAAAAGTCTCTCTTCATATGGAAGTATGTGTCTGACTTTTATGTGTAAACTTTTTCAGACTGTTTTTCAAAATTTAAATCATATTCATTAATATGAGAGGAAAATGAAAAACCATTTATAAATGTGAGTGCAGCATTATACAGAATATATTTTAACTCAAATATTGCACAACATTTTATGAATAGTACAGTTTACTGTTTAGTTACGAATATGAAAGATTTCAATTCATTCTTGAATTTGACTCTTTTTAAATTTTATATGAAATGTAAAGCAAAAGAAGCTTACTCTATAATGCCTTTTCTTATAAATCTTTGAGGAAATTCAAACATTTCTTAAAAATATTCAATAAAATATCTCTCTCAGTGTTCTTAACTAGAGTTTTCAAGATTTTCAAAATAACCAATTAAAAATAGCAGCTTAGTAAATCAATGAAAAATTATATTTGGATTTATGGTTTCTTACATGTGACATGATTTAAAAATTGTATTTTTGTGTGTATAGATTAAAAAGTTATTCTACATTAAAAAACATATTGTATCGTTTTTAAGTGCAATTTTCTTCAGTGTTGATAGAAAGCACAGTTTCCAAGAAACATTGTCATTAATTCAGAAAAAAATAAAATGTTATGTTTACAAATAATATGAAAAAATAATGATAATATCCAAAAGTCTTTAACTCATACCATGATTTACTATCTCAAGCTTAATTTAACTCAGTGGCGCGACATTCCATGAGGAACATGGCATACTGTACCCAACTCATTATACGCGACCTTGGGCCCTGAGGTGCATGAGAAGATGTTCCGGTCAGGTGGTCTGTCTGACGCGCGAAAACTCCCAGTGTTAAGTTCCCAAGCAAGATTGGTACTCATTTTATATCGACCCATTGAAAGGCTGAGTCAACATTGCCCTGCCTGGGGGTTTGAACCTCGGACCTGTGGTGTAGAAGCTAGATGCACTCAGCCACTGGGATTCATCTCAAGCTTAAGTCCTATAAAAATCATTAAAAGTGGAGTATCTTAAGATTCTAAAAAAAATATCCTTTGGTCCTTGATATACAGATTATCTTGCTACATTTCTTTTGAATTTCTATGAAAGAAACAAAATTGATTCCAAATAATTTATTACATTTGTATGCTCACGTAATTGATTACATAAGATCAGAATATAATAAACAAATGATTACCCTCATATCTAACATAAGATAAATTCAATACATGAAAAATAACATTCTCTTTTAGAAAAAGAATAAGCAAAGGAAAATTTCAATTAACACTAAAAAAAATTTATTTTTTCACAAGATAAGACTATAATTTTAACAGTAATACGCCGCGTATTTTGTAAATTAATAAGTAACATATTTTCATAAAAAACAATTTTTAATAAACAATAATATAAGACTTAGGGAAAAATTTGACGTAGTACAAATCTCCTGGATGTAAGTAAAAAGAAAAAAATATTATATGAAATTTGATTCTTTTTTCAATCAATTTTCAAAATATTTGCTCTTTTACATAGACAATATTTAGATTTGTATTATTTTTAATAATATATTTGATCTAAATATATATCATAAATGTTTAATAATTAATTTGGACTTCTAATGTATTTTCCACACATAATGTTCCCACACATAAGCTGTGTTATTACTTTTATGTAGAATTAAGTATAAAATATTGATAGTCAAAAAAGTTGCTTTTACTCGCTCATAATGATAAAATATTGTGTGATTCATAAAATCTCTCTAATATATATATGCAATATGTTAACATCTAGAAGATAAACTTCACACAAAATTCTTAGTTTAGTTCAAATATAAATAAAAACATGTTCTGAAATAAAATTTAAATTTTATATAATAGTCTAAGTTAACTGTTTTATAATAGAAAACAAACCTCGAAATTCCACAATATTACTTCAGTGACAATTCATATAAATGCAGTAGAGTTCCAAAAACTCGGCTTAATGTGAACCGAAGGGTTGCCGAGTTTGTAAAAATGCATTGTGTGTGTGAGATATCGAGAATGAGATTAAAAAAGAGTAAGCGCGAGTATTTCCTCAGATGATATTGTACTGCACTTGTATGTATTGTTTGCTTGAGAATACAACAGAAAATAAGCTGTCCAAAAATACCTTTACATAGGAAAAGTACGTACATTATGAAGGCATTTACTACATGAAAATGAGTGCGGAACCTTGAATGGGCCTGCACGTGGGGTTTTTTCGACTTGCGATGGTGTAGCCGGGTTAACGAATGCCGAGTTTTCAGAACTCTAATGTAATATCAAACATTTTAAAAACACAGAAAATTGTCTAACTATGGTAATCTCAAAACAATGAAACGTTTCATAGTATCAAGATATGTGTCTTTCTTATTGAGATAGATATTAAAAAACTTCAGGAACATTAATATATATATATATATATTCTTAACAATTATATGTTTTGATAACAAATAATATTTTTCAACCGTATGAGGAATTTGTATATTTATAGAAATAAAATTAATGTAAGAGTTTTTTTAATATATCAAGTGAACTCGCGTGATACATAGATTTACTTCAGTTTGAATTTGTAAGAACCAAAAACAGGAAAAAAAGGAAAATTTATGCATAATATCAAGTGAATTATCACAAAAAAATTTACATAATCAAATTTTAGAGAAAAAAAAACATTGATTAAATTGTTTAATTCTGATTATTCAAAGCATTAAATGCATTTTTTTGTACTCTATCTACAAAAAGAGAATTTAACAAGTAAATATAATTATATCTCTTAGATGATTGATAAATAATTTTAATACTATGAATTCACAAGATATACCAAAAATCACTTCATTTTTCTTTCAGAAAGAAATATATTTAAAATCCCTTTATGTATTTTTAAAATAGTGATGTTTATCTTTCATAATCAATTAAGAATTTTATGATATGTAAATTATATAATCTCAAAAGCCCACTTCATCACATTCACACACAAAAACATAACTCACATTACACAGAAATCACTTAGTTCAAATAAATGCAGTATATATATATTATATGTATATATTTTTTACACAAAAAATGTAAGTACTTTTAAATCACTTTACATCAAGTGATGATTGATTTTTTAAAACTTTAAGGCTAAAGTCGTTTTAGAGTTTCTGCACTCCTTAAAAGTTGAGAGCCTTTTGACTGACACCTTAAAAATAATGGAAAATAAATTTATAACATCAAGATGTCAGTTTTGGTGATTGAAGTTCAGTCTTTAAGAAGTTAGAATTCAAAATTGTACGAATAGTGTCTGATATCACTGTTGCGTTTAAGGAAATCTCTCTTTCATGGTTTGGTTCATAACACGCCATTGATGTAGTCAAAGCTATTGAGCAAGCAAAATCCTCTGTTTCGTCATTTGGAGGCAGGAATAAGAAAGCGTTTTTGAAAAATCTTTCCAACATCGCCTCGTTTGCAGTATTACATTTCCTTGAATTGGCGATGGCAACAGCTATTGAATTGGCTGAATGAGACGCTTTTTCTTTCGAAGTACCTGGCTTAAAAGTAGCTTTAAAAATTTCTAAAGATTTTAAATTTTGATAAATCAAACTAATATATTTATCTTCTGGGGAATATGTACCACTGTCTATAAACCGTTCACAAATTAAATGAGAGTTTTTTATCGTTTCTCTTTCAGTGGCAATGGAAGCTGAATGTTTTTTATTAAAAATATCTGTCTGGCAGTAATTAAATATAGCTCTCGTATCGTTCAGGGGGAATGAATTAACACCCGAAGATAAGCCACCAGAATCTACTTTTGTAAACTCGAATATTCTTTTAAAATTATCTCGGAAATTCGATATATGAGAATTTATATCATTATTTCTCAAAATACCTTCTGTTTTTGAAAAATGTGCTATTCTAAAAGCAATATTCCTAAGATTCAGTTTTGCACATTTATTGTTACTTATACTTAATTCCTCTGTAATTATTTTTTTCAAAGAAATTCGTTTTGACGAATCAGAGTTATTCAGACCAAGTATGGCTTCAGAAAGTTGCTGGGCTAATTGAGAAAGTTCCTTTCGATTGCATTCGCACAGGTAAAAGGTTTGTAAGATCGATGATGATAAAGCATCGTACAAAGTTGTTTCAAATGTATTACTAACCAAACCATTTGGTATTTCCTTTAAAAGATTAATTTTGTCTCTGTACATTGTAAGGTTCAATGTTCTATAATCAATATCATAGGTCTTTGCAACTTTATCACACAAAATTTTACTAGCTGACACAGTTTCATAAACCAGTCTGCTGAATTCTATATCTTTATTTTGACAGAATTCTTCAGCAGTAATGCTAGAAATTACGTAAGGAACTGGATTCAAGTTTGCTTTCATGGGAAAAGAACGAAGAATGTCTTTAAAGGTATCGATTAATTCAAGTGTTTTCGTGTTATCAATATTTGTCAGTTCTGCAATAACTGATACAATGTAAGCGATGAAATCTACATTTCTTGTATTAACGTAGCTAAGATAATAACTTGAAAAGACATTTTTGCAAGTCGTAAACGACATCAAATTGTAGTGAAATATTTTTCTAAATGTCAAGTAGCATTTGAGCTTTTTATCAACTTGTAAAACATCTGAAGCTGTTTCTTTAAAAAAACGTGAACTATGCGAATTCTCTATACGTTTTCGTAGCACTTTCACGATACCTGAATATAAACTATTACTTACAATAGCAGCGTCGGATGTTAACCTATGAGGAACTAAATAGTTAAGTTTACATAAGAATGTCGTTGTTACTGATGATATCTCTGTTACATACGACTCTAATGATTTGTTTCTTTCTGGAAAACTCAGAATATCACGGTATTTCGCCGCTAATGATTTTATTGCTGATGTTTTTTTGTTAATTAAATTAGCAATTGATCTTGACATTTCTTCCACGCATAAATTAATCTCAGAAGTTGTTCTTGTATACTTGAGAATGTTAAAAATTTTTGAAGACAGCATATTATAAGTAAGGGCAGAATCAAATTTTTTCCTCAATGAATGCTTACAATCTGTTGAAACGACATGAATAGAAGATTCTAGAAGAGGAGAATATTTCTTAAGATGTAGTTTTCGAGAAGCTCTGTTTATCCCTTCTAATAAAGCTGATCCAGTTGATGCTGCTTGCAAAATAACTCTATTTTTTTCCAAAATGTTTTGGTTTTCAAATAAATAAGTAACTACAGCAGATATAGCTCTAGCGTAAGTCTCAGAACTTTCCATAGTCTTGACTTGCAAGAGCACATTTTTAAGTGCTTCTTCGAACATTTCCATTCTATCAGGATTTAAATTTATAGTATATTTTAGGGACTTTGTTATTTCTGGAATACAAACTTTCAAGTCTGAAATTTCTTTTTTATGACAAAAGAAGTCCTTGAAAATTCTGGATGATCTTAGATTGTGTTCTAAAGATTTTTGGAATATTCTTTGAACTGGTAGTTCTAATTGCTTTATAGACAAGCTCTTTGAAAAAGAATTTGGTTTCAAAATAGCTATCAAGATTCCTCTGTTTAAAGCATTACTGACAATCGCTGCTTGGGTCACTAATCGCTCATCTACTAAATAGTTTTTCTCTTTCAAAAAACTTGTGATGACAGATGAAGTGGCCACATCAAAAGAATGTGAATAAGGTTTAGCCTTTTCCCTTGTAAAAACTTTTTTTAGAGACAAACTTAGAGAATTTTCATCTTGATTCTGAGTGTTCCGTAAAACATTTGTAACAGATTTTGATATTGCTTTGGCGAGCATCATAATTTCTTTATCTGATGCTATTTCTAGAAAATAAATTAGAGGTGTGTGGGTCTTCAAATTGTAAAGAAAATATTTTTTGAATGCTGTAACATCTGATGAAGTTGGCTTAATTCTTTGAACTTTTGTACCATATTCCTCATTTTTATCATTTTGCATGCATTCTAAAGATGCATTTGATATACTTCTGGTCATAGTATTTGCTGTTATTGCTGCTTGAGCTATTAATCTGGGAGAATTCAAATACCGCTGCCTTTTCAATATCTTAGATGTTACCGAAGCCATATTGTGAATAAGTTGATCCCTATTTCTTAATTTGTACTTCGGATTTAGAAGTTCTTTAAATTCATTTGCTAAAGTCTGCGTAGAATTTGAATCCATTTCCGTAAGCTTAGCAATGGATTCTGATATTTTAAATGCATAAAGACTCGACTCTCCACACCTTGATTGAAGTTCAGTAACTTTATTCTTTATGTTAGATGATAATAAATTGTACGCCAAACATTCTTCAAAAAAATTTGGATTTAATCCATGTACTGCTCCTTTGAATCCTAACTTTTGTTCAAGATTGTTTTTTCCTAAATACTTTTCTCTTAGCTGTAGTGAGGATTTCATGTTTTTAGGAATTGGGTTGTTGAAATTTTCAGCAGTTTCCTCGAAATCATTCTTTCTTTGCACAAATTCTACCTTTGGAGACCAAATTTTAACTGGTTCTGAAACAGACAGATCTGATTTTTTGTTTTGGAAACACTGAAGAATACTATTTGTCAAAACGTAGTTTGCAAAAGCAGCTTGTGCAACAACTCGATTTCTAACAAACTTACTATGTCCATCATATAAGAAAGCTGTAATTAATGATATGACATGAGCGTATAATCTTACGCTTTTCATTGATCTGATTTGTAACAAAATATTTGTCAGATTTTTCTGTAAATGAAAAAAATCATCAATATTCATGTGAATTATTGAGTTAAGAGATTCTGATATTTCTAATGAACATGTTTTTAAATCGGAAACTTCTCTTTCTTTACCAAAGAAGTCAAGAAACATTTTTGTTGATAATAAATTATGCTCTAGAGACTCCTTGAATATAACTTTTGTTGGTATTCCTGATTCCTCTAAGCACAGATTTTTAGATATTAAATACATTTTTATAGATGATCGGAGCATTGCCTTTTTTAAGATATGGCTGATTACAGATGCTTGATTTATTTCTCTTCCAGCAATGAGAAAGTTTCTTAATTTTAAAAAGTTTGAAATAAGTGATGAAATGTTCCTCAAAATATCATTTGATTCTTCTAATGTCAGTGATTTCTTTAACAGTTCAATTAGAAGGTATTGGTCTTGGCTATCAATCTTCTTTACTACTCTTACCAAGGACTTACCTATTTCTTCGGCATATATTTCTGTAAAATTACTACACGAGCTTTTTAAAAAATACTCTACAAATGACTTCAGATTATAATGCAAAACTTTTCCAAATATATCTACATCTGATGCTATATCAGATGCATTAATATCTGTAGACGAATTACCTTTCTGAGTTTCATTGCTACATTGTACAGAAATATTAGCCGAAAAAGCTGAATTTAGTACATTGCTCGTCTGTGCAGCCTGAAATATCACTGTGAACGGATCCAAAAAGTCTTCTTTCATCAACAATTTTGTTGTGACATTAGCTATTCTTTGGACGAAATCTTCTGTAGTTAGATTTCCATCCACTGAGCTGAAAATTTCATCATAGGACTCTGTTAAATACTGAAAAGTATTCGAATCTATGTGTGAAAAGTTTTTCACTAATTCTGCCATTTTCTCTGCGTATATTCTTGATTCGGGGCACTGCTGTTGAAACCGAAGGTATTTGCTCCCTGTGTCTGACGACAACAAAAAGTATTTTAATGATTTTTCGAAAAGCATATGGGGTGGAAAATCCTCTGGTTCTCTGTGAAGAGCTTGTTGACTAATGTACATTTTTTCGGAATTCAATTTATTCAATTTTTTAATCCGTGGGATTGGCTTAGTAAAATTTATTGATTCAGTTTCATGAACAACTTTTCTTTGAAGCGTTGTCATTGATGAAACTTTAAACAGAGCTGCATTTATTGCATAAGATATATTAACAGAAAGAGGTTGTAGTTTTAAGGGAATCAAAATGTTTTCCCGACTGAAAATATCTGATACAGTAGAAGAAAACATGGTAGCATATGTCTTAGTTGAAACACTTCCGGGCAATTTATTTAAAAAAATGTCGAAAGCCTGAATTAAGTCTGTATTCAGAGATGTAGCATTAATAACATCATTAATAGAGTTAGCTATAGCAAAAGCACACTTACTTGCCCTTGTATCCGTTGTATTATTGTTAAATGATCGAATAAAAATTTTTGAGGACATAAGGTTGTAGTTCAAAAGTTTTGTAAAATTTGACGACAAGGCCTTGTTTTCTTTTTCTTTCAAAACTGCAGCTGCTGTAGATGAGTTATTTGAGCTGGTTCTTGATGAAATCTCATCTACTTCTCCAAAGTTATCCCAAAAAAGATTAAAAGAAGTTACATTACTTAATGGCATGGAATAATCCTGGCTTAAGTGATAATTTACTCTCTGAATTCCTTTACTAATTGCAGCAAAAGTGACTGATGCTTGAAATACTGCTCGACTACTAGTTATGTATTTTCTCAACACATTAGTTGTATGAACGGAAAACATCTTGGCATATACTGGACAAGAGACAGATTCAGTTTTTTTAAGCTCTTTAACATATGTGTAAATCAAAAATTTTTTCAACACAGCGGAAAACACATGTGCTTTAGAAACAACCTTTGCGATTGAGTGTCCGTACAACTGAGCATGAGTTTGGGACAACCAAGGGTTAAATACTTCACAAAAAAGATGAGAAGATGAGCAAAAATTGAAAAGAAATTTTTCAACCGTTATTGCTGCTTGATTATTGTCAGCTAGAACATACTTCTTAGACGATATTCTGTCTTTCAACTGTAAGCAACGTGATAAACCAATAGACAAGGCATTGAACATGTCAAATGCTTGATACGAAAGTTTTTCAGACTCTGCACATTCGGAAAATTTAAGTATTTGATAGAAAAAGTGAGTAAATATTTTCACATAATCCGTTGTATTTGCCTTTCTTTGAGTTAGGGATATTATGTTTTGATAAAGACTCATATATTTTCTTCTTATAAAACAATGTTTCATTACTTTTGATAATTGTTTAGCCAACTGGGGAAAGCATTCCGTGGCTGAATCGTTAGTTAAATCTGAATTGAACACTTTTGAGAATAATCGTGATGATGATAAACCTGAAAATAAAATTTCATTGAAAAGGAGTTCTTCAGAGCCACCACTTTCTTCCTCTATATTTTTTTCAGTAAAAATTGCTGCCTCAGATTTCAAAGCAGAGATTTTCGTGTCGGTTATTTTATCAATTTGTTTTGCTCTCTCGGCTGTATTTAAATTATGTTTGGCATTTACTTTTCCAAGAACATAAAATATAGCTTTATTAATTGCGATAGAAGCTAAGGCAGCTTGAGATATTAGTTTACTAGAATCCAATAGATCATAGTATAATAATAAATTGGTTGTGGTTAAAGAAAGTTCAGTCGCTAATTTCGTTAGATCCATTTCACCTTTAATGGAAAGAAGCGAAGAGTTATATATTTGAAAAATATGCTGTTCACTGATTGAGGAAAAATCAGAAATGTTAACGATATACTTAGATAATGCCAATACTAGGCTTTTTAGTGGCGCCAGCTTCAGGTCTTGTAGTAAATTAGATTGGAATGCTCTAGAAGTTCGTAAATTATATAAAAGAAGACGATAAAATAATACAATTGCTTTTTCCTTTTTCATGTTTTCAATTCTCATTGCATCTTTTTCTTTAGTGTTGAAAATCAAGAAACTTGATTGTAATGACTGCGATGATAAGGACAAAAGTTCTTGGTTTAAACGAAGGAGCTTTAATATCTCCAACGTTTCAGCGTCATTGGAAGAGTCAAAATCCTCGGTAAGTATGGATAATGTATCATTAGAATTAGGTTCATTATCAGTACTGCTACTTTCAGAATTCAGATCAACCTGTTCTAACTGAAATTCTACCAGAGTATTGTTATCAGAACGAGGATAGTGAGAGTTTTGATATTTTTCGGCGTGAGACTTCTCTTTCCTTCTAAGACCAGATATGCACATCAGGACTATGTTTGACAAACTTGTTGCGGTTGGTATTACTCCTTTTACATCAGAGGCATTCGTATCAAGTCGAAAAATAGTAGTTTCGTTTGATAACGAATGAGTAAAAACTTCAATCGTAGTGTTATATTTTGCAATTTTTAATGCATTCAAAAGGGATTCTTTTTGCAATTTAGCTTTAGTTATCGAAGATGTTGAACTATTTGTTATACAGTTTGTCAATCTGTTCATAACATTTGAACTATATTTTTCAAATCTTATAGATGAGAAAAATTGTCGAAATAACTTTGAAGACATAAAATTATAATATACTTGTTCTGAAATTACCTTTGAACAAATTTCCGTCATTTTTTTCTTTAACTTATTAGTTACTTCATTATTTTTTCTTAGTTGCATTAAATGAGTCAATAAGCTGCTGCAGTTTGTAACATTCTCTAGGCTTTGAAGGCTTTTTTTATTGTTTCGTTCAAAAAGAGCACTGATTATGGAGTTGGCTAATTCTTTAGCTATCTGAACTTCATCTTCTGTAAGTCCATTCAATTCTTTTAATGTTTTAAAACTAACCACAGATATTGATTGAGCATAGTCAACAGGACGATTAATCAGTTGATTCGTAAATTCCACATAATATGGTAATGCGTAAGCAAGATTCCCAACAATCTTTGATTCAGATACATTGGTCACGAACAATGAAACTAATTCTGCAAGTTCAAATGATTCTTGAAGTGAGATACTAGTATTAAAAGTCTTATTAAATATTTCAGAAGAGACTAGCCGATTTTCCAAAACTTTAACAAATGTAAAATTTTCTCTCGCATTAGGCAAAGAGCTTGAAGTTTTATACATAGAAGAACCTGATAGCTTTTCTACTTTGTTGCTACTATCAGCCGGCAATCCAGAAAGCATGGCCTCAGAAATAGATTCAACATTTTCTCTTATTTTATTCCAAGAAAGAGCATCATAAGAATCAAACACGTGAGCTATTTCGTAAGCAAAAGCCGCAGCATATTTTTTTGTAGATGGATTTTGTTTTACTGCAAACATTCCTTTTACAAAAGCAACAGACATAGCTGATTCAGGAACGAACTTGAAATCTTTTAACAGGGATTCTGCCATTGAGAAAACGTATGCTGCTGCTATTTCTCGTGGGGTTATGCTTCGAAATGAATTTTTAAAACTTTTTGATGAAATAAGCTTGTGACAGAGAAGTTCGCCTAAAATTAAAACATTTCCCTTTTCGTGAGCCATACCAAATTCTAAACAATAATCCACATCCGGCCTTTCTCGATATAAAGCTAATAATATCACATCTAAAGCAATTTGTGAAAGTTTAGTGGGTTCTATTTCATTTATTATCCCACAATTAGTGAACAACCAAGTAATTTTCATAATAAAGAAATTTATATAGTCCTCAGTTTTGGGGTATTCGTTCAATAATTTCACATCTCGTTCAAGATCTTGATTAAATAAGCTAGCTAATGGCTTACTTAAATTTAGTTTATCTGAAAAAAGATCTTCCATTTCAAAAAAATATCTCATCGCCTTATCTCTCGGGAATCCTGTATAAAAGATTGAAGTCAAATTGGTGCAGTTTTTTAGACGATTTCTAAAATATTTCGAAAACTCGATTTGATTATGAGTAACACTTGATTCCTCTATGACTGCGTTTCCATTTTTTAAATGCCTTGTCTCTTCTACACTATTTTTCATTGAAATATCTTTATTGAAATTTTGAGTATAGGAACTTGAATCTGTAGAAAGAGTTTCTATCGGAAGTCCACGTATCATCTCATTTGCAAAGATATCAGCCTTTTCTGCGATGGTTGCTTCTTCTAACAATCCTTTTCTGCCTAATAATTTAGATATCTGAGAAGAAAATATTTCTGAAAATAGTTGCAAAGAAGATGCGTTTCCAATAGCATTAAGAGCTGTTTCAAAAGCAACAGAAAATTCGGACTTGTCAATCATTTTCAATTCAGGACAACTTGATAAAGATTTTGCCATAGAAAATGCATATGCTGAAGCAACAGGAAATGGCAGTCCGTCGTAAAATGCCTTAATAAAAATATCAGATGACAAAAGATTTTTCTGTAATATGTTTGCGAACTGTAAAGGCAGAGTATCTGTCAAGTTACTATTGGTATTGTTTTTTTCGTCGTCAAGAGAAGAGTTTGGTTCTTTACTCGGAAAGGTACTATTTATTTTATTTTTAGATATGCTTATCAATGAATGATTAACTGAATTAGTTTGGTACTTAAAATTTTGTTTATTATTGATAGAATTGAGTGTTGTATCAGAAAACTGTTTTTCATTTATCGTATTATTTGTAAGTTTCGATTCAACATCTAATCGACACGAATTTTTTTCATTGTACACATTTTTTGTCAAATAACTTGTTATGGAATTCGCAGTTGCTGTTGCAACTTCATTCAATCTGTTCTTTTCAATTAAAGAATTTTTTTCTGCTAAATCAGAAATTCTACTTGCAAAGATATCTGCGTAATATGCAGAAGTCTGTTTTTCTTTCCCATAGGGAAATTCTTGAAGAATACCACTTATAATATTAGATTCGTTCAAATTAGTCCACGGAGGGCTGTTAAGTAAGCTACGTGCTATCCCCTGTGCATAAATATTTGCACATGAAGAAGCTAAATTATCATTCATCACATCTTTAAATACTGAGGATGACTTTAAATTATAATATAAAAGACTTTTCAGTGAATCTTTTAAAGACGTGGAAGATTCCGAGTCGTTTGTTTGCTCTGAATGCATTTCTTTTTTTATACTTTGTGATCGGCCCATAATTTTATTGGAAGGTATATCCACCTTCATTAATGGATGTATATGTTTTTGTTGAAATTCTGGACTGTTACTAGATATTGGGGGACTTAAGGTTTCATTATCAATTTGAATAGAAAAGGCAACTTCTCTTTTGTGAACATGATGATTCTGTTCAGTACAATCTGGTTCTAAAATATTACATGATTTTAGATCTTTCAGAACAGAATCAACAATGAAGGAGGAGAAAGGAACCACATTATGCTCAGATAAAATCCCATTAAAATCAAACCAGAATGCAGACTGGACAGCAAAATTTTGAGCAAAGCTATCTTTTGTCATTCTATTTGACCACAGAATTTCTGTAAATAAATCCGATAGTGACAGCATTTTAACTATGTCGAAATCTAAAATATCAGAAAGATGAAAAGTTATTACAAAGGCACAAAATCTAGAGTGATGTTTTGACCTGTGATAGAACACATGTTTAAGAAGTTTAGAAGACAAGAGAAATCGGTGAACTCGTTTGGCGAAAAGCAGTGGAGCTCCATTCCACTCTTTGTGACTGTTTTCTTGATGGCGCAAATGTATGTTGCGTAAATCTCGCTGTACATGGATTTTAGGAAAATTATCCAAATATGTTTGGCTATATTCACCGAAATTAGATTCTAAATAATGTAGATGTTTTCTCTTATTATTCCGAAGCTTCTCATCACCCAGATCCGAAACATGATTTTTGATGTTGGTAAGACTTTCTTGAAATTTTTGAAGGAAAGTTCTTGTGAACAGTATTGACTGCTTTTTGGAAGCAAGTTCATGAAAACTGGCAATGTTACTCAATGTTTGTGTTATATCCAAAACAATAAATGTTACGAATTCTATAGAAGAGGAATATTCTTTAAAAGGAAGTAGCAATTTGTCAAATGCCGAAAGAAATAAACTTTCTGATATTGAGAAAGTGTCAAACAAATAATGTAAAGTGGATTCAAGGGCTAAAATAACTAAATTTTTATCTGAATCCAAATGTATTTCAAAAATTTTTACAAGCTCAAGAGAAACACAATAACTGAATTCTAACTGAAACTGAGTTAAATGCTGTTTGAGAAAGTTACTTGAGTCTTCAAATTTATCTGTTGAAGTATATATCTCAAGGTTTCCCGCTTCACAGTCATGAAAAAAAGAATTTGAAAAAGAATTTATAATATTTTTTGATACATTTGAATCAAAAGATTTAAAACCGTAATTAATTTGGTAAACATTTTCTTTTAGAAGTTCCAAGATCTTGTTTGAAAACTTTTTTGAATAAAACTCGGTATTGTTATGAGTAATAGCATTGATATCTTCTTCAAAAAAGTACGCAATAGTAGATGCATCTAACAAACTAAATTCTTTAACATTACGGAGAGATGCAGCAAAGCAAATCGTGTATTCTTTCGCTAACTTCCCTGGAAGTTTGCTACGAAATACCAGATTAAATAATTTCGAAGATACTAAGTGATGATGTAAGTTGTTAGAAAAAACTGCAGCAATGCGATCATTATTAATGGAATTAGCATGCATGTTAGAAGACTTAACAGTTTTGTTTACAACTATGGGTAAAGTTCTCATAAATCCTTTACTGGTCACGTGATTAGACTTCGACCTTGCTGATGTAATGTCAGATGATTCAACAAAAACTCTATCCTTCAATAACGAAGTGAATGAACGAAAAAAATCATAATCATGCAGACTATTACTGCTTGTTGGCTGCTGTTCTGGAGCTTCCGCTTTAAATGAATCTGGATAAGTAAAAACACTTAACCTTGAAAATTCTCCAGTTATTTTTCGAGCTTTTTTAAACGCCTGCAGAATGACGCGAAAAAGATATGTACTGCTACTGCACTGTGCTGTTTTACTGCGTTGCTCTAGTTTTTCGTTTAATTTTTGCAATGCTGAAAACGCGAAATTTGCACTGTAGGATTTGATTACCTCATATTCGAGTTCATTGCTGTTCGGCAGTGATTCTAGCACATAATTAATAATTTCTATGATACGAGGCTGTCGCAAACAAGTTCCTGAATCGGATAAAACTATTGACAAAAAATTATTTTCAAAGTCTTTTACAACTGGATAAAGTCTTTCATCTCGGAATAAAGTTCTAGCAGTAACTTTTTCAATAATTAAAAACAATTGAAGTAAAACAAAAATAGCTTTTATCTTCATGCTAATTTTAAAACTTAATAAAATTTATGCATTGATAATTGTCAAATTAGTATACATACATACTGATGCCAGTTGTTCCACCATCTGAAGAACATCTCATTGTCACGTTTAGGATCGCAATAAAAACTAGCCTTGACACACTGTCACGGTTACAGATGCAGGGAATCACATAAATACCAATATTTTATACTAATTATAACATTAAATAAAGAATGCAATGTTTGCCGAACTTTTTGCTAAAAAAATTAGATTAATATCTTTTTTAAAAGATTCAGCATTTGATGACTAAATAGTCTGAAAGAACCAGTCATTTAAAACTTGGGACAAATAAAACATGTAGCACGAAGGCATTTGTGTCGCAATACACAATGATTATTTAAGCAGATGTTGCATTGATAATGCAAATCTGATGAAAGTCACACGCTTCAAGAAAAGGTAATGGGTATTGATATGCATATCTAATATGTCTAAGGTGCTCCATAAATCAAGAGAAAACAAATAGAGCCATCAGAAAAGTTGTATTCTCTGCTTGGAAAAAACATTGTTACGTAAATAATTCGCTATAGATTCAAAATACATTTATGTTCTTATCTTAATATTTATAGCCTACTGAAAGAACCAGATTGTCAACATTTATCATGATTCATGGAGTTTTAAAGAATGTATGCATTTTAGAGTTTATTTTGTAATTTACGTCCTCTATTATCTTTACCCAGAAGTGTTATTTCATACGAAAGGTATTCATTTGTTTTTCGTTGAATTGAGTTTTTAATGCCAGTATCACGATTTTCGACGACACAGAGCTTATCTTTCTATGTTCAGCTGGGATGCAGATTCGGCTATTTGAAGACAAAATGAATGATCAAACATGCGTGGGTGTATGGAAACGTCACTAAAATCACGTTAAGTCTGACAAATTTCTGTTTACCTTAATGAAAAAAATTGTTGCTGGAAAAGATTATTTCGAGTTATTGCTATGTTTTAATGATGAAGACTACCAGTTTAGGTGACAACTAGGTAAACACGGGATGAAAATGGTGAACCTTTTCTTCGCACGTTTATTAAGAATATCAGTGCACTAAACACCGGTCTATTTACCTTAAATGCTTAAAAAATAAGTAAATACTAAATATCGGAAATATAAACGTGAGCTAGCTTATATGCTTAAAAATATTTAAATTTACCGGTTGAATATTCAACACTTGATCCAAATCGATATCAATTATGCTTATATTATTGGATTACTTAGAGAAGAAAATGTTCATGAAAAAGGTTTGTAGCTTTTCACCTCTAAACTACAAAATTATTATCTCTCTCTCTTTCTCTCTTGTTAAGCTTGTCTTCTTTATTTAACGTAAATAATGTATTGTTTTCATGAATTTGTTACAATTATTTCATAACAATACTTCAGTTCTAATGTAATAAATTATTAGAAAGAAAATTTCTGACCGAATATATAGCTAAATGAAATTATTTTTTGAAAAACTGGTGCATTGCAAATGTGTTTTGCTTAGAATAAAGTACATAACCTACATATGTAAGTTAATTATGGAATTAATGTCTTGTTACGTATTTATTCTTTTCACATTTTCTAGATTAAGCTTAACTGAGAAGTGTTTGCGGATGAGTAAGAGGTTAACCCTTCATATGTAAATTTGAATAAAAGATTAAAAGAAATAAAATAATGTCAGAAATAGAGGAAAAAATAGGTCAAAATCTGAATATCGATTTCAAGAGTTGTATAAAATTTCTCAAAGATGGACAACTAGTCGATGTCAATGCTTTTGAGAGAAGGAGAATTCTTGTAAGAAATCTTTTCTTCAGTGAAATGATAATAAGAATGCTCAATCATTTGTTAAGAGCTAAGATAATATCAGATCAATTAATGAATAAAATTGAGATTTTTTTTTTTTTTTTAAAAAAAGAAACTTTTACAAATGAAACGAACAAGAAAAAAAGTTCTATTTTCATGTAATTATTCAACTTTGAATATATAATAGTGTTAATTAAAAAAAATCATCAATACTCGCCATAAAATTCTAATAATCATCTCTCTCGAGAACAAGTCCCTTCCCATTTTAAACTTGATTTAAATTTTCCTAAGCTCGTGTTTTGGAGAATAAGCTTTTTAAATATAATCTTTTCTAAATTTCTAATATTTTTCACTTTTAGAAGAGGGCATATTCTCAAAATTTTATAATAATTTTTGAAAAGATATGAGCTCTTGTTTTCATCCGAAAAGTGTTTGTAAACATATTTTGATTAAATTTGTATACCCGTTCCTGTTACGAGATTTTCCAATTGTAGAAGAGACATGATTGGGGGTACTACAGCTTCATTTGTTTCATTTGTAATTTTAAAAAAATAGAATTTGAATGATAGAATCGGGGACGTCTTAAGGCATGGGCCAATTGGGCCCAGGGCCTCGGCTTCAGTGGCGGCCTCGTCTTGTTCTCAACACAGTCTAAATAAGATCATGATCCAAATAATTTTAATAGTCAGATATTATTCCTGAACATATTCTCCGAAAAGCTGGGAAATTCGAACTACGTGCCAACTGGCAACAGTGACAAAATTGTTTTATGTGATGACCGACGTCCAAGTCCAGGTCTACCACCATACACCATCAATACTCATGTAGTTGAAAGGCGGTAGTCGGTTTAACCGGTGTGTGAGTCTTGCACATTTATTTGTTTCGGGTTGCCGTTTGCACGAGTATTTGTCACCGTGTGCTATATACTGTCTACTTCTAAGGGTCATAGGTGGAGCTTCAATTTGCATAAGGACCCAGGGCCTCAAAAAGTCTTAAGACGTCCCTGGATGTAATTAACATTGTTATATAACAAGTATTTACCATTAATTATGTTTATGATATTGTTAAAGTATATGGATTCAAGTTACATCCTGCATCCAATAATGGATCTTATAGTTGATAAGTGCAGTGCTACTACTAACAAACTGAAGTAACGTAAAGCAATAACCACGTAACAGTTTTGAAATGTATTTAATTCTTTCTGAGTAATCCTGTTTATTTTCGTTTATGTAATTTATACATTCTAAGAAATCGTAATTAATGTTTAAAATGTAATAAATAATTTAAAAGAGCTCGTCATTGAGTTTACTGTACGCCGTTATTTGAGTGAGAATATACATATAAAATTGTTTTACATTAAAAAAATTATTTAAATGCAATTTTTTGGCAAAAAAAGACATATTTTGAAGATATTTTTATGGAAAAAATGATTCTAAAATAATAATATTTCGCCTATATATACCGTAAAATCCGGCGTATAACGCGCACCTATACTTTCAAGCTACAATTTTTAATTTTCAGGTATATTCGCCGTATAACGCGCACCCCTTTTTTTAATGAAGAAAGCTAAAATGTACGTTCCCAATGCTCTTATGTTTTGAAGTTATTTACTCAAGACGGGGGAGTAGCTACCACCGTATCAATGATACGGGGCCCCCACATGCTTAAGCAAAAAATTATATGATGTTAAGGGGACCCAAAAGAGCCTCCAAGGAATTTTGACACAGTTCCTATTCAAGACTAGCTACGTCAGTGATTCTCTCAATGTATTATTCAAAGTTTTAGAAAGAAAATAGTGTATTTTTAAAACTAAAACCCTCTAAGTTCATGAAGAATCTCATTTTTCAAAAATAAATAAATAAACAGTATTTTGATATATGCAGAAATATAATTTTTTCTATGCTCAACTTTTTATTATTATTTTTAAAGCTCTCATTTTTATACCCGGCGCATAACGCGTACCCGTAAATTTCGATCCTAATTTTTGTGTTAAAGGTGCGCGTTATACGCCGGATTTTACGGTAGTTGACGACTTCTGCACAGAGCCTAACTAGAATTTTTGAAATATATGTTTTAGGAGGGGATTTATATTGTGTAATACATCAGAGAGAGTTCAGAAAAGAAATTTTGACAGAAAACGCTTGTTATTATTTCTATTGTAACTCTGAAAATAATGGGAATTCTTCAAAAATTCTAGATCAGGCTCTGTAGAGAAGTCTTGACTATATATAGGCAAATTATTATTATTTTTATAGAAGCATTTTCCATAAATGGAGAATATTTTTAAAATATATAATTTTTTCTTCATTTGTTACCAAAAGCTGCATTATTTTTTTATAGTAATAATATTTTTAAGACAATTTCTTATGTATATTCTAATTCAAGTGACACTAATTATCAAAATCAGTTATTCACACATTTAAAATACGCTTTTGCAAATTCATGATTCCGAACGTAGACCTTAATAAGAATATTTTTTTAATGAATTGAGTGAGAGGAATAAAAATAATAGGCATTAAACTGTGGTTACTCAGTCCTGAAATACTGATTAAGTATAAAAATAACATAACAGAAAGGAAAAGAAACAAACCTCATTTATGAATTTTTCATTATAAAAAAGAAATTTTAGAATTAAACTATTGAAAAAAAATTATGAAATTAAAAGCTCTCTTCTGTTTAAAGAATTTCATGAATTGATTATTCCTATATGAAAATAATTCATAATAGAATTAGCGGTATATATCATGCATTCTTTCCTTTTTCTACTTTGTGGTGAATACTAGCCATGCAAAAAGGAATGCGTTCTGTTTTTCCTGTTTTCATAAAGTTTTGAGACATTTAAATAGAACTTTTTCTGTTCTAAATACCGCCATTTCATTTCCATTTACTTTTATCAGGAAAGAACACAATGACAGTATTGAAATATATTTCGCTTAGAACACCTGGCGGAAATGACAAAGTAATGACAGTGTATAAGTAAAAACATGACATTGTATTTTAAATCCATTCTTTTATAGATATCTCTTTACATTAAATATTAAGGAATATTATGTTCTAGTTTCGTAGAAGATAGATTGTAAAAAATTTAAAGGAATTTCTTGCGAGAAATAGATTTCACAACTTTAAAGCAGCTTTTTAGAGATAACCGTAACTGCTATAAGTGAACGAATTAAGGTATCCGACTACGTTCGGAACCGTGATTTTGCAAAAATGTATAAATGGATAATATTTATGACATTTAGTGTCACTTAAATTAGGAAACGTATATAAAGTTGTTTTAAGAATATTATTACAATACAAAATTATTTAAGTATAATATTTTGACAAAAAATGAACATAGAATGACTCATTTTCAAAACATTCTCTTTTTATGAAAAATGCTTCTATTATAATAATATTTTGTTCTATTATAATAGTTCAGACCTCTGTACAGAGAGGCTGAACTACAATTTTTGAAATATACAACTTAGAAATGGATTTATCCATATTTTACTACCCCAGAGGGAAAAAATTTTAAGAAAAAAAACGCCGATAATTATTTCGATTGGTCGTAACACTGAAAATAATGTGAATTTTTCAAAATTCCTAGTTCAGATTCTCTGGAAAAGTCTTTATTTTATATAAGCACACACACACACACAAAATATTATTATTATAGAATCATTTTTTATAAAAGGAGAACGTTTTAAAAAAAGATAATTCTAAGTTAATTTTTTGCTAAAATATTATATTTAAATAATTTTTTTTTGTCATAATGTTCTTAAAACTATTTTATACATGTATTCTAATCCAAGTGACACTAAATATCATGAAAATCATCCATTTATGCTCTTTTTTTAAAATCACGGTTCCGAACCTAGTCGGATACCTTAATAATACTGCTATAATGTGTCACTGCTAATCAGTATTCATTGTTTTTAGAGGAGAGTTTTTATTTATTTATTGATAAAATATACATTCTGTAACATAAAAGTGGCACATCAAGAATGAGTTAACCGAATAGGTTCCAAATTGAGTATGCAATTAGATGATTAACTTTTGGTGGTCATTGACTGATTAGCTGGAACTCCAGCGTATTGCGACTGAGCATCTCAGTGATGTATAAAACACAAGACATTCAAATGCTTAGGCATGACTTCCATGCGAATGTAGTTCCGTCGACCCACGTGGACTACATTAATGACTCGCACTAGGATTCTCGAACAGAATGAAGAGATGTCACGATTTGAAAGAGTACGTACAATTGTACTAAAGCAGAAGTGTCAAACTCAAAAACTAACTTGGGCCAAGCAAACAAAGGTTTAACTTAAGTTGTGCCACAAAAAAAAAATCAATATTTACAGAAACTTAGGTTTATTTCAAATAATGCATTATAATAAATATGTAAAAGAACAAGAAGTAGTGGCGTACATATGAGGGGGGGGGGGGGGG
>BMAV01000410.1:111683-144872 GCA_019973955.1 Trichonephila inaurata madagascariensis
AACCCAAATGGATATTAAACTCATGAGTGAAATGTTTTAAATATCAAGAATAACAAAGAAAATGACGTTTTTTACGACAAAAAGCAGATAAGGCAATTTTTTTCAAATGAGGGGCCACTAAAAAGCCTTCAGCGAGCCATTTCTGGCCCGCGAGCCACAGATTAAAGATCCCTATTTTAAGTAATGGTATACCTTGTTTACATTTTTTAAAACAATTTAATTTTCATGAATTTTTAAATTTTATACTTCTTTATTATTTTGAAACTATTTTGTAATTGTTTTAATTAAATTTAGGATTACACGTATCATTCTAGTAACCAATTAGTCAAATTCCACAAAATTGACTCTGCACTGATTTTAATTATGTCTTAAGGTATCCGACTACGTTCGGAACCGTGATTTTAAAAAAGCGCATAAATGGATAATTTTCATGATATTTAGTGTCACTCAGATTAGAATGCATGCATAAAATTGTTTTAAGGACATTTTGACAAAAAAAATTATTTAAATACAATATTTCGGCAAGAAATTAACTTAGAATAAACCTTTTTCAAAATATTCTCCTTTTGTGAAAAATGTTTCTATTATAATAATATTTTGCCTGTATATAGTTCAGACCTCTCTACAGACGCTCAACTAGAATGTTTGAAAAAATCACATTATTTTCAGAGTTACCACTAATTGAAATATATATAATTATTGGCGTTTTTTCCTTAACATTGCTCCCCTCTGTTGTCGTAAAATATGGATAAACACACTTCTAAGTTATATATTTCAAAAATTCTAGTTTAGCCTCTGTACAGAGATCTGAGCTATACACAGGCAAAATATTATTATAATAGAAGAATTTTTCACAAAAGGAGAACATTTTGAAAAAAGATTATTCTAAGTTAATTTTTTGTCAAAATATTGTATTTAAATAATTTTTTTTGTCAAAATATATTTAAAACAACTTTATGCATGTATTCTAATCTAAGTGGCACTAAATATCATGAAAATTATCCATTTATGTGTTTTTTTTAAAATCACGGTTCCGAACGTAGTCGGATACCTTAATGAACTAAATATTCAATTTTAAACACATACTGTTGCAACTAGATGCATAGTTTTTTTTTCTAATTTATGTTTTTCGACATACGTAATAATTATTAATTCCATATTAATATTAAGAACTTACTAAATACCGTTACTGCTGGCCATACAAAATGCAACACTAAGGACCAGAGATATTGTGACAGGCTCATGCATGTTCTACTAAAAAATCCTTTTGGGGCCAAAAAGGCAAATTCATTCCAAACAAATCCAGAAGCGAAACGTGAATATGCAAATTAGAAACCTTTTAAATAGCAGAAGTTTAACGTAAGTGTATGACCTATTGGGAAGTGATTATGCTAGTCTGGTTTATACGCGTGAACTGAAGGCAGAGAAGAAAGCCGTCATTGAGTGTGAAGCTACCCGTGACAGAACGATCAAGTCAAGGTGGATACAATTCCTCGCGAGATAAACAAAAGATATTTAGGATCCGAGAGGATTGTGGTTAAACAAGAGATTAAGGTAGGATAATTCTAGTATCTATTAGTAACTGTGATATAAACAGAGATTAGGAATAGACGGGAAAGTTAAATATAGTGGTTAAGATCGCGCTTATTTTGTAATACGTATTGTGTGTTTTCTCACCTCAGATCCGCTAAGTTATAATATAAATATTATCATTGTTAGTGTTTAAGTTAAGATCTTAATAAAGACATTTTAAGATCATGGCAACGCCTGGTTCTTCATTCACTCCCACACCTCTAGGTCACGAAGATAACTTAGGAGTAAGGTATCACCCATGGACGAATACCTCACAATATCAAAGCGAAATTTATTTGGCAGGTAAAATGTTGTACAAAGATCAAACGATTAAAATTACAGCCTCTTGTGAAGTGTGGACGATGACAAAATCAGTAAGTGTAGCCGCCATTGTAGGCTATAACCACTGCCACACGTCTCAGCATAGAATCAAAGAGGCTTTGGATATATCCTTGGGGTATAGCTGTCTCCATGCGGCTTCCACATATTGCCAAAGTTGATTTAGTGTATCAGTGGGTGGTGTATCCCTGGCCAATCGTTGTGCAAACATGAGCCACACGTTTTCGATTGACAATAGATCGGGAGAACAAGCAGGCCAAGGAAGTAATTCAATCTGATGGGTAAAGAAGAACTCTTGAACATTGCGTTTCACGTGTGGTCACGCATTATCCTGTTGGAATCTGGCTGATGGTAAGCGCTGAATGAATGGAATGACCACGAGCTCCAACACCTCAGAGATGTAGCGCTGGCTGTTCAGTGTACCGGCAATGCGTACTAGAGGGGTGTGACAGTGAAATCCAATACCATCTCCAAACCATGATTCCGGATGAAGGACCAGTATGGCGATGCATAACGCAACAGTTCAGCAGCCTCTCAACACGGTGTCTCCAAACTCGAATCCGACCATCGTGATGTTCCAGGCAGTAGCGGTATCCATCAGTAAACACAATGTCGTTCCATTCCGTTGCTCATGTCCACTGTTCATCACACCATTGGTGGCACAAACGCCTATGGTTACCAGCCAAGGGTTAACGGAGCAATGGATACCTTGCGGACATTCCACTCTGATGTAAACGGCGTCGAATGGTACGAGCGGACACCGAATGATTCGTAACAGACTAAATCTGTTGTGCTATGGTTCGTGATGTGACTGTGCGATCTTATCACTGCCATGCGCACAATCCACCTGTCATCACGGGCAGTGGTGGAACGAGGTGGGTGCTATCAGCTTTGTTGGTACGTTGTTTCCTCCTGCATCCAGTGATGATAGATTTGCATCACAGTTGCTTGGTTTCATTCAACACGTTGTCCGATTTCTCTGAAGGATAATCTGCAATCCCTATAGGCTACTATTCTTCATCGGTCGAATTCAGAAACTTGGTCAGAAGACGCTCGATGTCTTCTACGAGGCATAAATAAACAGTTTATGCAAAAAACAATAACAACAAAAAAACAACAACAATGTAAAAACGTAATGTGCGTCTGCGCTATAATGCTAACGATTTGCATATTTCATCGCCGCCAACGCATGATGTAAATTTCACAAGGTTTGCATGCTTCCTTCAGTGTGTTGCATTTTGTGTGGCCATCAGTGTAGTAATAAAACTTCTCTTTATGTATTAATTGTTCTTACATTTTACTTTTAGAGCCGTGGAATATGAGATATAGAGAAGAAGAGAGAGAAAGACCACAAATAATTGTGGAGCCGAATATGGCGGTAATGCCTCAATTCTTGGGCCAGGCATTGGTGATGAATGGCTCCACAGAATCCACATCTACTGAGCAGTTTACTACAATAACAACACTCTTCTACGGATAAAGAAACAATATATTACAAAGTAAATTTAAACATTCCGCGACTATTGTATGTATTATGAAGAAACTATTTCTTAAAATAGTTTCAATGAGAATTGATAGTAATAAATAAATAGTATAACTATTTTTATTGTATCTAGAATATTAGGCTTAATATGTATAGTAAGATGCATATTTTTTATTTCAATCTTTTAAAAAATGTATAGAATGAAAAGACAAATACTTAATTCGTTCCATATTATTTTATAAAACACTTATCGAATTAGGATTCTGGTTCTTTACAAATTATTTTATGTGGATACAGCGAATCATAAAACAAACAGGGACCGTAAAAGAAAAGATAAGAAAAATTCCAGAATATCATATTTATTCAAATCTAAGAGAGAGCCCCAACCCAAACTCTCAACAAGTTTTTATGAAAAATACAAAACAGTGTATAAAAGAATTATCAATATCCACAATTTTACGAAATTAAAACAAATTTAAAACAAGAACTATTAAGAAGTGAATAATTAGTTACTTTATCTCTCTCAACATTTTAAGCATTTAAATACATACATGAACCTATAATTGCTCTAATTTCCCCATCCTGCGAATTTTTTTTGCTTCGACTCAAAGTCACATCCGATTTTGAGTAGCATTAACATTGGGAAAAAAGTGAGGCTTAGATTCGAGTAAATGCGGTAAATCTCACTTCAACGGATTTTTCCAATCTCCAATTACAAATTTCGAAGATTTTATTATTAATGGTTTGTATTCAATAACGATAAGATATTTTTGAGAAATTATTAATTTGAATTAGATGAGCTCAGTACTATTTAAGAAATGAAGGTTAATATCCAGATTAATCGACTGTTTGTTAATGTCGCGTTTCAAAGCAACACGAACATAGTAATTTTAAACCTCTGTCAAGTGACTACGACAGCAAATATTGTTTATATTACTACGCACATAAATTTCACTTAAGCGTTCCTCAACAAAAATATAACTTTATTTAATTAACTCTTCACACATATAACTTCACATAAATTCACTCTCAGATTTTCTCTGCTCTTACACAACGCTCTTGTTCTCTGGGGTGTTAAATTTCTCTAGAGGGCTGAAAATATAAACAATATTCAAAAATATATAACTCTTTGAATCTAAAATTAAGTAATTCGAATCATTTACACATTATTTATAAAGGAATGGGGCTTCAGAAAAGTGTAAAATGTTTAAAGTATAATCATAGTTTTAAAAATTATAAGCATACGAAAATAAAAAATATTTCTATATAAGAAGTATTAAATAAGTTTTACGTTGCGCAAGTTATTTTCGAAAATAGTAGCTTTAATTACTAGCTATAAGTTGATTTATAAAGTTAAATGTATCCCCTTATTACACTGTAGTATTTTTATGTAAATAGAATAATAAATTATATTTTATAAAAAATAAATAAATTACATTTTCAAATTTTTTTTTAAAATTTCAATATTTTTCAAATACTTTAAAATATAAAAGATATATTATTCCTAAATGATGTAGGGTTTAAAGAGTATGATACATTTTATAATTCTATAAAGTTTTATACATCAGAGACTACTATTTTAGAAAATAGCGCGCGCAACGCAAAAATTACTTAATATTTATTACAGAATTATTTCTTATTTTTATATGCTTATAATTTTTAAAATTATGATTATATTTCAAACATTTTGTACTTTTTTAAAGTCATTATCCTTTGTAAATAACGTGCAAAAGATTCGAATTATTTAATTTAAATTTAAAAGAATTATACCTGTTTGAAAATTGTTTATATTTTCACCCCTCGAGACAAAATTAACACCCCTGAGACCCCTTAAGAATTAAATTGTACAACATCTCTGTTGAAAATGCGCCATCTACTTCCTGAGCGACTACGTTTGACATGGCATTGAGGACTTTAAACCTCGACAGATTTAACATGCATCAGCCTCTCTGTCGAGGCCCGAAGGTCGCGGGTGTAAGAGGGTTCGGGGGAAAAGCGGACATTATCTTAAAAATAGCTATTTTTGTTCTATCTTTAACACTTTATGAAAATATACAACTTCCTGGAGCAATCTGAAATCCTAACACTTAATCTGGCATATAAAATTATTGAAAATCACTTAGCTTCAGTCGGAGCTCCTTGTGACGATCCTTCTCGAACTCACATAGCTCGGCCAGCTCCAATGATGTTTACTTACACAACTCCTGATGGATTCTACGACGAATATTAATTTCAGAACGCGCGACCTCTCAGTCGTTATTCACCTTCTTTCATTCTTTGATTTCACGATTAACGATCTCAACGACTAAAAACCTTCCCGTACCCAACGCCAAGGTTTAAAGAGTAGTTACATTTGCTTAAAATAGAGTCATCTCTACGGAAAGTGATTTTTAAACTAAAATCACAGTTAAAGAAGTGTCCTCAAGAGGTTTTGTAGAAGAACCCGAATAGTACCCGTTACTACAAAGCAGGTTTTCACTGACACCAGGAGTCGATCCCACGACTCTACTGAACTCTCCCCAGCCACAATTTCGTGACCATGAGGATAATTTCAAGAAAATACTTGATCAAATTTTCATATCAAGAGAACAAAAAAATGGTGGAGATAATTAACTAATAATCAAAGTTCTTTACTCTAAATAACAATTTTAAGTAGAGATAAAACAATCTACACATCACAACTTATTACTAAATGTTGAGAAATTATTTTTAAAAGTCAGAATATAATATTTAGATTTCAGTAAAATAAAAAATCGTTTTAATAACCCTCTATCGCTTTAAAATATTTATAAACACTAAACTACCAAGTGCACAAATAATGCAATTAAAAATACACTTCTTAATGCGTGTTAAAATCAATAACAAGTACAATTCTAATCAAGTCAAAAAATCAAGAAAATGAAAAGATTGAAATATTAGACATCGACAGAGAAACAAATTCCAGTCAAATACTGAGAAAAGTAAAAGCGAAGAGGCTGTTTATAGATGCTGATTAAATAATACTTTAAGACGTTACACCTCTTCCAATTATATTGGTTCCATTTTGGAAATTGATACCTAATGCTCACATAAATATATTAAACTGACTTACAAGAAGAACGGAATGATTCTTATTTTTCTTTCAGGAATCGCTTTGTTTATATGAATTTAAGATAATTAGGTTAGTAACCAGGGACGAGGCTATTACCGTATCAATGATACGGGGCCCCCAATATGTATGACATGACACTTAAATAAGTTTTATAAATGCGATCATTTTACTTTTTAGAAAAGGGACCCACAAAGGGTTTTGATACAGGGCCCACTCAGAATTGGCTACGCCACTGTTAGTAACCTACCGCAGTTCCAGACATTTTTCGCTGGTCAAACATGCTCAGTTTAAAGAGGATATTGTTAAAAACAATTCAACTCTCGTCCTAGAAATTCCAGGTCAATCGAGCACAGTACCAATGCCGGTTTACCCATTGGGCGCTAGCCCAATGATTAATTAAATTAAATATATGGTTATCGGTTAACACATGAAGCTTTAAGTTAAGCTCAACAAGTCACGACTGTACCCCTGATTTGCAGCCAGACATTACAGATACAATGTCATTACCATGAACATTCAAATTAGTATAATTGGAAATTTGTCTCATACATTAACAAGAATAAACGAACAGTACATTTCATAATCAAGCGGAAAGCTGCCCCTGGAACAGATGTTCCTCTCCCTTCCAGCTACAAAACTAGCATAGAAATTCTTAGGAATCGCTGTTCCTGAGATCAATAAAACTTTTCAAAACCTACACAATACCACACTTGTAAATGACAAGGATGAATACCATTTTCATCTGAAATATTCTCATTGAAAAAAAACAACAATTTACAAAATAAAATGGAATCTTAAATTGTAAGAAAGTATGAAAGGCACCAGAAATGAAATAAACCAGTGGCGTAACGTACACCCCCGCATTGCGGGAGGGGGGGGGGGAAGCCTGACTACCGTCAAGTACCTACCCGTTGTAATATCCAACTTGGGGGCCCAAAATTTGACTTTGCAGGGAAGAATGTTCTCCGTTACGTGACTGAAATAAACATCCTGAAAAATATCAAAATACGTAACAATTATGACTCACAGTAATAGTTCATAATAAGTAAAAAAATGTACTGTACAAAAAATGATTTGATTGATTGAGATTGACACAAAATAGATGCTTAACGGGATAGATTGTAACAAAATTTTATTTTTTAACACACACAAAAAGAGAACACGACAAAACTTTTTATTTGCAGACTAAACATTTTTTTTTTTTTCTTATTTATAGTTCAATTTAATGATTATATTCCCAGAAACCTACTCACTTAATTCTTTGTATTTCTTGGACAATGTTCTATAAGTATACATTACTATCCATTACATTATTATACATTTGTGCTCGTTATTTTGGGGGATTGAATTTCCCCCCTTGTAAAATAAGTGCTATACAGGGGGATTTAGAATTTATAGGGAAAACTTTAAGAGATAGTAAGGCTCATTATAATAAACTTTTTTTGTTATGTGTAAAAATGTTATAACGAAAATATATGAAAAAAAAAACCTTGGAAGGAAACAAACTGCTGAAAATTGCATCTTTTGAGCAATGTTTTAAATAATTTCCGTCCACTAATAGGAATTCTGCTTGACAGCGACAATGGAGTTATTGGCTTACAATTTCAAAAATGTCAAATATTACTCTCATACATATGCAACAGCAATAGATATTTAGACGAAGAAATCCTCAACAGAGTCTACTGGATTCTCATAAACGAGGGTCTTTAAATATTCATAAATAATGACCAAAGCTATATAATTGTCCTATAATGCTATTAGTATATTTCTTTCATATCCCCTTTTTTTATGCTTGTAGCTCAATACAGCCATAAATTCTTAAACGAAATTCACGTAGTGTAGAGTGTTCATACTTTTAAGTCTTGAATTAGTATTATCTACACATACTAAGTCCAATTCCAAATTTCATGAAAACTTTAAAATGTTTTCATATATCCTTTTTCTGCACACAAATCATAACTGAATAATTTTTCAAAAAAAGCATGTTCAATACAAACGCAAGACAATAGATAGAAATTCGTAGACTGCCTTGACCCAGGAGCGGGGCACAGTCACCCCAGGTTCACGAAATAGTTAATTCTGTGAAAACTTTTTTATTTGTTACCAATGACCTTGACAGAGTATATGACAGTCTTTATGGGAACTAAAATGTATTTGTCACATCTCCCTCTCTCTTTTGGAAGTGGCAAACGTTTTTTTACAATCTTAAGGTCACTGGCGTAGCTAGTTCTGAGTGGGCCCTGTATCAAAATTCCTTCGGAGCCCTTTTTTTAGATATGAGAACCCTGTTAGTGGGACTATAGTTACACATGTTGGGGCCCCGTATCATTGATACGGCGGTAGCTACGCCCCTGCTTAAGGTACTTGTTTTGACCGAATTCCCCGCACGACCACTTTTTTCCAAAGTATTTTCCATGAACATGCTACATTTTGCCCCTGTGAATAACTTAGTTGTTTTGATTGCTGTGCTGTACGAGTTATTATTATGGTTTTTTAATGTAAATGAGCAGAATATAAAAAAGAAATGAACATCTGTGATCTAAATTGAAGGAAGTTGAAACTGATCAAGCAAGGGAAGAACCCGCTGAAATTATGCATATTAATCATGATAGTAAAAGTAAATTTGAGAAAAGCGATGAGAGAACATAAAATGTTTGAATTGAAAGGAAAGTTTTCAAATGCTACCTAAAAAATCTATCAAGAAAGTTATAAAGCCACAAGTGTACATAAGACACACTGCCCCCTGTCAAAAAGACACAAGCAAGAAAAAGTTCAACATACTTTTTGTCGATCATTAAAGGACAATAAAACTACAATAACTTGAACAAAATATGATTGTTTTGCTGCAAATATTATTCCTTTAATGTAAACGAAAAGTGTCTGATTTGTGTCCTTCATTAAGGTCACACATAATTAAAATATTTTACTTCAGTTTGATATTTTTTCTCAAATTATCAAAGAAAAATTGAAAAGTTCTTAAAAGTAGGTATCTATACTTTCTCTTAATTAAACTTTTCACTGGAATTACGATTTTTATCGTGTACAATAAAAATAATCATAAAAAAAGATTGAGGTTACAGAGTCACCCTGCACGACCATTAACGTTAATATCGAGTGCGCGCCTGTTTCACAGGTTAGTAAAAGTATTAAACTTGGGGAAGAAAAATTCTAAATTGGCAGGCGCTCATTCTCCGACATTACAGACGAAAATATGATTAATTCATAAGCGACATTCTAAATCATGGTCATCTTCTCAAATTTTCATGTTATGAGACAAAGGAATGTTTACAGGATAACACTTAATATTTACAGCAAGAAATCACATTAAATAAATTTGAAGTGTCAAAAGCTTAACCAGCATTCATATTGAGTTTATAAATAAAGAAGATATAGAGCTTTTTAAAGTCGAAATTTTGCAATGTAAACATTAATGGATGAAGAAATTTTAAAAATTTGATTATCTCTAAAATTGCAGTGGCTTAATTGCGAAAAAGATGAGTAATTTTAATAATAAAAAACAATATAGTGATAGATTACCCACTACAGTTCTGAGACAAAGCTTATTATAAAGGATTTAGTAAGACAAAATAAATGAAATAATTCTCATACAAAATATTTCCATAGTGAAAAGGATTAAAATTTCTTAGTAGTTTTCTCTTTTGCTCTTTGCCTCCAATATGTGCACCATCAAGCACATTTATTTTCCTTTTATAAATGTAAATATAATCTAGTTTGAATATGTTACAGTAAAAAATGGACTTTCCTAATACAAAATGTATAAGTACAATCCTTCTTTTTAAAGCAGAATCACTAAGAAAGGTGCAGTAAATAAGATGAAGGATCGGCAATTTTTTAAAGGAAGATGTCAATAAGACTTTAGCATGTCAAATACAACTATTACTTTATTTCATTGACTTAACTAGATAATATGAGATTCTTTTAAAAGAGCAAATGGTGCCATATCTAGTATTCTATAAATATGTGTGTGTGTATGATCTCATTATTACTAATATAATTTAGGGATAATTAACCAATTCGCCACTTTAAATTATTCTGTTTTGTTAGAAAATATAATTTAAAAAAGAGAAATTGAACATTTCATGAGTTTATTCTATTACTACATAAGAAATTCAAGAAAAAATCTTTTACACACACACACAATGTAGAAATGTATTTATAAATGAGATTGAAATATCATACAAATTTTTCTTATCCATGTTCAGCTACTTCATTAATGCTGTTGGGGCAAGTAAACAAATTTTAAATGCTTCAAAAACAAATGATACACCTAGCAAGCAATTTATAATTAAAAAAAGACAAATGAATGATTTAAGATTCCTTTTAACTAATTTTCAGTTTTTAGATTCCTGCAGGCATTTTTCTAACAACGTATGTAAAGTAAAAAAAAATTTGTATTCTTACCTAATCTTTAGTTCTTTCATAGCTGTATAAACATAAAACACAAAATACATTCTCGAGTAAGAATGAAAACTTTCTACTGATAATTTCAAAATATTCAATCAAGATATGATATTAACTCATATTCCATTAAAAAAAAACCAGTAGTACATTTCTTGTTCGACAGAAAAATAAGGTAAATTTTTTCAAATACTGGTAGTAAAATTTTAAGTTTAAAAGAATTCACAAAATTTTTTTTTATTTAAAAATAAATTATTCATATAAGATTATATATATGATATGAATACGAGGTGATTTTACTGAAGGTACTTATTTAAAATTGAATATTTTGATTAAGACAAAACACTGAAATAAAAATTCACACAGTTATGTTTTGTGAAACAACAGAGTATTTCACAATATTTTATTTTCCAAAAAAGGTAAATAAAAAATCTTATATACAAGCAATGAAATGCAGTCATAAAGTGAAATTTTTTTTCTTCAATTTACCTTCGTCTGCAAGTACGCCTTTTTACAAATTCACAGTATGTACATTGAAATGCTATTATTTAAACTGATAGCAATTTCTTTTAAAAAAATTGTTACACACATTTTGTTTAGCATAATTTAACACTGTCTTCACAATATGACACAAAACTAATATTAATGTCACAAAGCCATGAACTTATAAATTTTAGAGTTGGAATATATTCTTGAGAAAAAAAATGACAAAAATTTCCATGGCTTGTATCTTTAAACCTACAATAACTATTCAGATTTTCAACACGATTTTAAATTATAACACTCCTTTCTTGAATTTCCTATCCTTTCAAACAATGTATCACTCAATGTCCAACTAATCAACAAGAGAGAAAATTCAGTCTATTTTTGTACATTGTTTTTATTATAAGAAATATATTTAATATCCTAATCTTGCTGGATGAGTTGGACACCTGTAAAACAAAGTTTTTTTTGGCTACTACAGTGTCTCAATATGAAACAGATTAGGAACAAAACTGTAATAAATTATTAACTGAACAACGATTAAACATAAAACAAGTTAAATAGGGGTTTTCCAAAATGGAAACAAAGTGCAAAAATCTATTAGAGGGCAATAATGAAAGACATAGTACAACAAAAAAAAAAGTTGCCAGGGAAAATGGAAATTGCATATGATGATTATTTCAGAAGCTGTTACGAGAATAATATCTTAAATTTGTAATTACCTTGAATTTACTTTCAATAGATCTATTTTTACAATTAAGGTATAAGGAAAAATGTATGCAATTAAATGGATTCGTCAAACATGAAAAAAAAAACCTTTTAAATGTAATATAAAACCATCAGCATTAATTTTTTTAAGGTATAAATATAGTAAAGTTTTATAGTAAATGCAAGATAAACATGCTAATTTTGTTTATAAGAAACAGGTTAACAATCTATTGGTAGGTACAGAGAAATAATAAATTCATAATTGAAAATGTACAAGTAAAATCACTACAATAGACTAGCATATAATGTGCTATGTAACACAAGTACAGTAGCAATATAAAAATACTTCAATATAACATTGACCAAATGTTATTCATACAAATTAAAAGCTGAATAACAGTAATTACACAAGAGTTAGCTGCTATATGCATAATATATCTCAATAAATAAAATGGATATCTGGTATTTATTCACACACACATAAATAGAGCAATTTGTTACATAAGGAAATATCGAGAGAAATCAACATAAATTTAACCACAATATTTAAACTCAGTTTTTATGACATTGAAAGAAATTGGAATGAAATTTAAACAAATATTAATCAAAATGCATGAAAGTAGTACAACCATCTTATGATAATTTATTATTTAGGAGAATCAGAAAATAAAACACCAAAATACACCATATTCAATCTCGAAATCTATACTTTTGATATGTTTTATACAAATTAAATATAAGCATACCAACAATGAAGTTTTTAAAAGAAAGAGAATTGATAAACTAGAAAAATCCTAATATATTTATAATTTTTTTAAAAAAAGTAGCACATTGAAATCATTAATTCTAAATTGATAATTTTTTTCACCATAATTTTTGAAGAAGTTCATGTTTTAAATGTGAACATACAAAAGCAAAACATTATTTAAGGATGCTCTTTTAACAAATGTATTTTGCACATAATTTTATAATATATAGATAACAATTATTGCGATCAATTCAAAAGAAACAACAAAGTCATTTGTCAACAAGCTGAAACAGCATATTTGGATAACAATTTATTGCTAAGACAATCACTTGATGCATTTTGGCGGAATAAATTGAAGATACTTTCATTACTAACTTCAAGTAGACAAACAGCAATGAACATTTAATTACAAATTATCCTAAAAATTACATAAAATAATAACACACTTGGAAAATGAGCCTGTTGCTGAATTAAAGATCAAACAATTAGTAAAAAAAAAGGGTGAGAAACAAGATATGTATCATAAATCATGAAGATATGTATTCAAAGCTGATGACGATGATTATTATACTATAATAAATAAAGCTATTTCAAAATATTTATTGGTAAAAGCTTGGATTTTGTTTTATGGAATTGTGAAACAATATTTCATAAGAAACACTGTGATACACATATACAAATATTAAATACTTAAAAAATACTTTTTAAACCTTATCTGTTAATTCTATTATGTCACAGCATAACATGGAATTTTATACTCAAAAACTATCCTCAATAATTTTTAATTCTAACTATATCTTTAAATTACATATTGATTCATTGAGATATCTACTAAGTTGAGCAAATCAGATATCTGGAACTTTTGAAGAATCAACATCATATAAATTTAAGTTAATACTAATAAAAAATGTTATAAGGTAAATTTTCATATGTTAATAATAAAAAAAGAAAGATAAAGGTGCTTTTAACTTCGAATACACAAAAGAAAAAAACAACATTGACATTGAAAACCTTTTTAAAAAATCACAATTACTTCCAGTATTGCTTCCTTCTTTATAGTCCTAAACAAGCTGCAAATAGTTCCAAGTTCATTCAGCATTATTTTGGAACTCATTAATCATGTGCTTAAAAAATTCTATAAAAACTTACATGGAGCCATCACGCACACAAATATTGACAACAGAGCATATTAGAGGGTAATGGCTTTTTCCATTCTGAAGTTTGAAGCAGTGCTATTCAGTGATACTATTTAAATTATTAACAAGTGCTATTTCAGTCATAAAGAGTTAATTAACTAGAAATTAAAACAATATACTTAACACTCACCAAAAACAGCTTAAAAGAATGGAATTTGAGCTAATGAATTTCTTGATTATAAGATCTTGGTTGAAAACATATTCATATGATTGTATGAGAAAAAAAACTGGATATTTAGTAGCACCATCATTTTATAATTTCTCTAATGAAATTTTTCAACAGTTCCAAAGATCAAATTTTTAATTTCATAAAATTACAATCAGGAATTATTTTATTTGCATTGAAAGCTGTAATTTAATTCCCACAGCTGTCATTTATATAAATACTGATTACTTTATTATGCAAGTTCACTTTTCACATCAAATATTAATCAAAATTCTTCAGATTAATGATAAAATGATTAAGGCTTTTCAGCACCATAAATCTGATTTATATAAGATTCTAACAAATATCCAATTATGAGATTTTTATGCAGATAATTCATTAATCCTTTTAACATATTCAAAAACATATATTATAAATTTGAAAAGAACAACAAGTTAATATAAATCTGTTTCATTACATTTAGCAAAACAAATTTTGAGATCACTTAGTATCTAAATAGTCAAGGAAGTCTACATAATAAATATATCGTAATTGCAAAGCACCAAATTTTTAATTTTGTTATCGTAACAAATATTTACTACAAAATAAACTCATGATTTTTTAAGAATACTAAATACACATTTGCGAAATAACTATTTCACAAAATTTGTTAAACATATATGAATCACAGGAACTAAATAACATTACATAAATGACACAATATCAATTCATATATTTTGTGATTTAAAAGACCAGCAACTCAACTGTAGCCAATTATTTGCTAGAATTCTTTAACATGATGATGAAAAAAGCACGAATACTTTGGGTGAATAAATGACATTAATGTACAGAAGTTATGATTCAGTAAGTTTGAGTTCTGCATATTTCAAAAAATGAGCAGATTTTGAGGATATATGGTAGAAAGCAAACTTGCGACAGTGACTGAAAAAATTATTCCAGATCAACTGAATTATATATAATAACCTAAAATGTAACTAAGTGATAATGTGGTTCAATACTTCAGAATATTTTAAGATGAAAATAAAAATGCTTTATACTTCTCAAGTAACACAAACATGAGGTAAGAAAATCACAGAGTTCATATGAAAAAAAAATAAAACGATTGGATTAATTTAGATGTCACTTTAACGCTAAGAACACTAATCCTACAATACTTGCTTTTTGTTTTTAAATTCTTGTCCATGAGTCTACTTGTTCAGCTTTGAACGGCAAGGATTTATTCATTTCTGAAGTTACAAGGAATGCCCATTCTAAAAAAATCACAGCTATAAGCAAATTCACATTTTGTTAAGTCTCAATAATATCTATGAGTTGAAGTGCATTCCACTTTTCAGCAGATCATTTAAATACGTCTAAGATGAATAGCTCACATGTTGTAAGCTACATAAATTGGATCTAATTGATCTGCTAAAAATCCATCTCGCAAATGCATTCGCTGTTTTTCGCCTCTAGAATTGATAGGCACAACTCCTGGATCAACTACTACAACAACTCCTACAATAAGCTGATGTTCTTCCAAAACTACATTTGTGACTAGAGGTACAAGGTCTAATGCTTCATTTTCATTTCCATCCAGTTCTACGACAACAACAAGCAGATTTGTCCAAGTAAACACAGCACTGAAAATTGAAATAAAAGAACTTAGATGTATGGCACTATAATTTTTTTATATTACCACAATCAAAGTTAACGGAGAAAAAAAATTTGCAAGCACTTGTGAATTCAGATCACACTACTTAAAATAACATGTCTTCAGGTATTACCACTACTGTTTTTAAAAAAATATATAATACAACCTTTTTTTTTATTTTTTAAAAAAAGCAATTTTTAGGAAAATTACAGATTATAAAAGAAATATCCCAAATACATAATCATAGAAATTTGAAAACCATGCAAGTTTCATTTAATTTAACTTTTTATTCAAATATTAACCATTTCTTATGCATATCTGTTTATTGGAATTTAAGCATCTGGATAGCTAGCGTTAGTAGAAAAGGTTCCCAGTTATTTTCCACATCAAGTGGATTCAGTTACATTAAGCGTTCAATATTTTACAACATACCATTCAGAAACTTTCTTGTGACATCTTAAAACACTGTTTTCAATGTCAATAGGGTGATATCTCATTCCTCTTAGCATAACAGTTTCATCAAGAGAGCCAACCACAAAAACAGCATCGTGAAGCTCTAAAAATTTTATACAAAAGGCATTTATCAAGCAACTGAATAATATAAAAAATAACATTAATAGCAAAACTAAATAAGGCCTACATACCACCATCAGCTTGAACACACTCAGTTCTACGCAAGAAACCAAGATAACCAGTTCTTGCATAAGTCTGAGAGGAATCTCCAGTAATTAACCTCACATTAAAATGATCATTATGAAGAGAATCATCACCATATATGGTAAAATATCCGCTAGCATTGTGAGAGGACTGCACCCAAATCTAAAAAAATATAAAATATTTTATAACAAAATAAATAGTGTCCTGTCAATTAAGATGAAAGGATTACAGAACTGAAATATTAGGCATTAAAAAAAGACAAAGATAACTGATTTATTGTGTCAATAAATTTTCAAGAATAACAAATTAATAACCTAACAAAAATTATTAGCTATATAATCTCCAATTTACAAAAAAAAAAAAAAAAAGTCACCTAATTCTAATAATGAAGGAAACACATATCATCAAAGTAATAAAAATTCCACTAAACTTTGATATAAATAATAATCATTAAATTAAACACAAAATTTAAAGATAATTATATGGATGATTTACTGGTTTCTTAGTACAATGCATCAAAAAAAAATTTTTTTTAATGAAATTTTTTTACGATATATATATAATTCCTAATAAGAAATATTTTAATTTGTTGTGGTTAAAAAAGATTTTGATAAAACTATTTTTAGAATTTTTTACAATTCTATAGTATGAGAGCAACCAAGAAGCAATTTGCTTCAGTGATATCAAAATAAGACACAATAAGAGAAATTAAGACATATATTTAGATATAAAACTGTATGTAAAAGATGATACACAATTGCTACTTTAAAAACATATTTACAACACATAACAAATTAATGAACAAAATGAAAAACAAACTAAAGCATACATACAGAAATTATAAGAGAATCTCAGTAAGAAATTCTTCACATAGTAAGTTTTTGTTTTTTTGTTCACACAATCACATCATCAATTATAAATGTTAAAAACCACAACAAAGTATATGAAACTAAAGTGATTTGTTAAATTTCAGTATTGTTTTCCATCTTTTCTATTTACAAAATAAATACATAAGCACAAGATATGTGGATGGAATTTTTTCATTATATCAAAATTCACTGAGAAGAAAAAGAAAAGTAACGTAACATATGAAAGAAATTTAAAAATAAATACTTCGCCAAGATGGGAATCTCCACATTGTCCTTTGGTTTCTGGATTAGCAATTACAACTTTAACTCCAGGAAGAAGCTTTCCAGATTCTATCAAGCAAAGACTATGTGGTGCTCCCCTTTCAACTAAAGTAACTCTATCATTTCGCAGTGCTCTCATATCTGCATAAACTGCAGTGGGATCTGGACTAGAAGCACCCTGTAATCAAAGAAACAAATTTAATACAAAACGTTAAATATCAGTACAAACTTTATTTCTCAATTATAATAAAGCAATGCATTCCTTTTTTTTAACTTCAAAAGATTTTTTTTCAGGGAGAAAAGAGAGTACATTTTATTAGCTAACTAAATGTTGGTTTAATACAAGCAAACAATATAAAGAAAACACATCTCACACCAATAAATATACTGAAATTTCTTTAAGAAATAAAAAATGTTAACTTCTTTTGTTCAATTTTCTGATGAACACTGATATTTGAAACATTTAATATCTATATAGTACAAAAATGAATACAAATTTTATAAAGGAAATAGTAAAGGCTGAGGTGTTTACAGCAATGATGAACTACAGTCATTCCACTTTAAAAAAATTTTTTTATCAAAGGTAAAAATTTCTGCAAAAAAATAACTCAAAATAGTATCAGAAAAAGACAGTTTACAGTATGTTTCACTAAATACTAAACAAAGAGCAAGATGACATGATTCTGCAAAAAGGAATGCATATTTCCAAGTGAATAAAATAATTTGTAGTAAATAATTATCTAATTAAAAAGAACAATTATAGAACTGATAGAGAATATACAAAAAGATCCAACAAGAAGGTTGCTTTTAAGTATAAATTGGTGCTAGAATTAAAAGAATTTGAATATTTATTAGAATTTCTCAAAAAATACAGAGCCCAATGTAAAACTAATTCTTCCAAAAACTTAAAAATTTTAGTGTTCATTAATTAAGCATAAATATGAGTGTAGCCCATTCATTCAGAGGAAAATTCTTAGTCAAGACACATACGAATTATCGAACACACACAATCAAGAATATCATTGTAAGTGTTGTACGGTAATTTTATTATATATATCTCTCTATATAAAAAAAATGTTTCTATGATGCTGTACTCCCATTCCCAGTAGTTTCAGTAAAATTTGTCCAGTCCATCTGAACAGATATAAATCAAGAGAACATTTAATTTGTGTTGACTTAAGCAATTCTTTTTCAAAATCTACTTCTGATTTAATTTCTTTCTTCCCAAATTTTTCAAACATACAGAGCTCAATAGGTTAGCTAGCTAACAAATTATATACACATTCACAGAATTACACTGTTACAATTTTCAAATTGAGAATTAGAACAATATTAAAATTTATAAGATAGAGAATAAGAACTCACTTGAAGACAAATTGCTACATTTACACGACATCCAAAGCTTGTGCTTACAGCTCTCGGAGATAATCCTAAACCAGAAAACAATTTTGAAAATGATGTCGTAAGTCCAACCCTTGGTCTCTCTTCTGCAACAACGACACAAGTTCTCACACAACTCAAATTTATCCCTCGCTGCTGTAAAAAATATACATTGCATGAGTTTCAACATTGAGAATTTATGCGAATTAACTTTAAAATAATCTTCGAAAAATTTCATTTTGTCATTTTAAGGCAGAGTAAATAAATTCAGTTAAGGCACTATTCGAAATACAAAATAATTATTATTTGATAGATACACAAGGTGTACTTTCTTCCAAATCTTTTATTAAAGCAATGTTAGTTATGAAAATCTTTAAAAAAACCAGATCTTAAATGAACTTCAAACATATATTTTTCTAATTATATTTTAAAATAATCATTTTTAAATTAAAAATCTTATTATTCATTAACTAACACATAAAAAACATATAATCCCATTCAGATCATTATTTTTAATACACATTCTCAGTTTAAAGTTTTGAACAGAACATCTAAACCTATAATTAATTATTATACATAAAACAACAGTAAAACTTTTTTAAAGAATACAATTTAAAAATGAAAGGCAAGAAATTACTAACATACCTTTAACTGAGTGATCGATGAACCTAAGCCTTTGGTGCAAAGCTCCATTACTCCATAAGAACAGAAAGTATCACGAACTAAAAAAGAAATTTAAAATACTTAATTTTTATAATAAAACTTAAAGAAAGTTTTCAAACAGGAAATATATTTCAAAAAATTAAAAGTGATTCTACAGTATATGAAAATTACCTTTGTATTGACTAATTGTTGATAGCCAAAGAGCAGGATTTATTTCAACTTCAGAAGGAGGAATTAATATTGTATGATGACCCGAGTAGACACTAAGAATGGAAAAATTTAATATTTACAAAACTATAATTCTTAATTTTAATCAAAATACATAAAATTATTATTAAATAACATATAGCAGGAAACTCAGAATGAAAGATAATCTAATTGAATATTTTCCTGAGTCTGCTGTTCCTCAAAACCAAGAATTTAATAAGAAATACCAAAGCCATCCCTTTCTGAAATTAAGCATTCATTCAATCATTCGATGAACATTTTAGGAGAAATTAAATATCAGTATCAGTAGCTTCTTTGCTGAAAGGCAACTTTTTATTACTACTATTTAATACATTTAAGATTTATACCATTCCTTGCCCCATACACAATTTATCAGTGCAGAAAATTTAAATTGAATATTTATAATTAATGCATAATGCAATACATACCAAAAACAGAATAAAATAGAAATTTATGTAGATAACTATTTTAAAGTTTACTGACTGTGACAACCAAATGAGGTGTAAAGACTTTGTAGAACTGACTATAAGTAAAGTTTTAAAACATTTTTTCAAGATGCAGTGAAATGGACTGAATCAATTAAATGCTTCCTGTACTTAATTAGGTCACTATAAGAAAATTTACATTTATTCTTGAAAACACATAATGTCCAATTATTTTATTTTTCACAAATTTGACTAAATTATTTAATAAAACCCTAAGGCAAATGAGTTAATGTGGAGAAAAAATTCCCAAAACATTTCGATTGAATCTCTAAAAAACTAAATAAACAAAGACTCAAAGTAAAAAAAAGCCATCAAAAGTAACAGGAGAAAGTAAATAAGTTGTATCTTATGTTATCAAACAACTGTAAAGGGAGTTTTGTAAGTGGTGTTTTCCACACACTCTGTAGAGAGAAAGGGAAAAAAAACACGACATTGCAAGTGTTCCATGGGATATGTGATTTCGATTATTTTAAATACTATACAGCTGTAAAGTCCTGTATTTATTTAAAGATAGTTGAGGAGTGCCATTACTTGAGAAATGCCACACAGTCTAAACTAAATAAAAAATAAAATAAACTAATTAAACTTTCGAAAAATGTGGATTACACATATATCCTGACATTGAATTGTCCATAAAATTCATTTAAGAATTGTAAGACTAAAAGTACTCTTTTACTATTTCCAACAAGATCAGTTTTTGTCCATGAAAAGTAGTTCTGTTTTATTTTCCAACACCTTTTGAGGGATGATATACAAATGTTACACAGGTGATATCTGAGAAACTTATAAGATATTTGAAAATTATAAGGTTACATATATATATTAGTATAATCTTTGTACTGTTAAATGACACATATGCATTTGTTAAAAGTATAAGATAAAACATGAAATGAATTTTTAAAATAAAAGCTCTGTTAATGTGAGCAGCAATTACCTATTTAAACACCATAAAACAAAACCTAATCCACAATATGGATCTAGGCATAGTGCTACATGTCTCGATGGGTATAATTCACAAGCAAGTTTCATACTTCTACAAAGTGAAGTTGAAGCAGCATGTGACATCTGAAATAAACAAATGGATAAAACTTAAAATTTAAAAAAGAAAAAAAATCAATTAAATTTTTGTTTTAAATTGCAATAACTATGAAAATTTACCTTAATACCAGCTAACATTCCTGTTGTGCTGACACTGAAATCTAGATAAGCAATCATTTCAGGAGTAGGTGCTCGATAAATACTAGTTAATTTCTTTTTTGGAATGTCATCTGTATCTAGAATCAGTGGCCAAGACTTCACATCCACCACATTTCCAGCTTCCTGAAATAAAGACAGCTTTGTAACTTAATTTGTGCTTAAAATTAAGTACAAAGTAAGAAATTAAAGTTTCATATTTACATAAATTTCTGTTAATGTTAATTTGTTAACATACTTTTAGAGCATTAAACATTAAAAATATATTTTCACATATAAGTATAGAGAGAACAAAATTTGGCTATGTTTTAAAACTTTTCAAAGAATCAAATTATTAGCAAAAAAATTATTCGCAATAATCAGATATTGGACTGCTCTAAGTAAACGTATCAGTCTCAAGGTTATCTCATTTAAAAATCAACCAATTCTATTTTTCAAATATAAACTAATACCTTTTCTAAACAATGGACCAGACAATCAGCAAGAGAAGTAGAATTATAATGAAGATAAAACTTTGAGCAAAATATTTGCACCATCTATGAAATTTTAGAAATAGCAGCTTTTTATGATGTTCTCATTATACATTTTTACAGTATGGCTGCTTGTCTTTAAACTACTGAATGAAAAAGTATTTTTTAATTATATACTTTATATATCAAATATATATATAATTACATAACATAACAAATTTTTTTCACAGAGATAAAAATATAAGGTTTTAGTATAATTTTATGCACTGATAATGAGTATGACCATTCAAATATGCCATCATAGCTCCCCCCCTCTCCTCAATATTTTTTTTTACAAATTGAAAATTGTCAGAAAAATTCTGTTTTCAGAGCATCTCATTTACTTCTCTTTTATTATAATTATTATCAGTCCTATAAGTCACCTATAAGTCATTCCATCCAATGGAGCATGCACACTAAGGACATTTGGTCATATTTCTACCAATGCATTCAAATTATTTTCTTGCAAGTGCAGTCAAACAACTACTGAGAGAGGTTTGCTTGCAGATAGCAGTATCTTCTATTCAGTTATATGAGGTTATTACTTTTACAAAGCAAAATATTGGTACCTCAACAAGAATATTTATTCACTGGATATTTTTTCTAAATCTGAACACATTTCACTACAATAAGGGATTGCTGCCATCATTAAACTTATTGTTTTTATTTGATTGTCATGTTGATTAAAATAAAAGATCCCTCATATAACATGTGTATGCATAACATATTATTCTAATTTCTACTGTTACACTAATTAAAAATAACAAAAATCGATGCATACTATTTACATTTCTTGATCTGGTAAAAGTAGATGAGTCATGCAGAAAATTGTTTTTCAAACTAAAACCATTGAATTTTTTATGAAAAAGAAATTAGCCGGTCATTCCATATCTGTAATCCTCTCATTCTCCAGAAAGTTGTCAACGATGGCAGCTCTATAGGGACGCTCAATATCGGCCATTAAAATGAACGAAAGGCCCAATTGCTGGTGCATACAGTTTTACAGAGGGATCTAAGACTTCACCTCGAGACATTACAACCATTACAGAACTGCGGCTGTAATGTGCAGGTCGGTGTTATATCACAAAGAAATCCCTAGACTCCAATGCTTCCACAGTCTAAAGCGTGATGTTCAGTGATATTATTGGGCTGACTGCGTGTGCCTTGTTCCCTCCAGACCCTTACACATTTATTATTGCGTTGTGCGACAAATATGGGCACATGAGGGAAGATAACATTGCCCTAATTAGATAAAGTCCAATCCACATGTTGGCAGCCCCACTTTAACAGTGCCCCTCTGGAGTGGATGGATAAAGGAACACAACTCGTGGTACCCATGCATAGAGACCATTCAAGTGCAGCCTTCAACAAAGAGTAGACGCAAATATCGTCTTACCAATCCAGTCATATAAGAAACCGACACTGTGAAGAGTTACAACCATAGATGCCACATGTGTGGAGGTAGATCTACGATTCCGCTTGGCTACAATGGTAATATAACTATCTTTGTGGGGATCATAAGCACTTGGACAAATGACTACGGGTCCTTGTGCAAATATTTAGTTTTTTTGGAATTGTTTCCATAATTGTGAAATGATGGAATGATGAACTCTGAAGAAGCGAACAACATCTGTGATAGACTGCCTTGCTTCACAATGTCCAACAGCCCCCCCAGGGCTCAGAATCTGCCATTCATCTTATGGAAGCCATAGAAACACATCTAGCTTGAAAACAAATCACATGAACGCTCTAAACACCTTTCATTAGCACTTACATATGCAACTCCTATAACCCTCCACAATGACGGCTTATATGACTGCTTGGTTTGCATATTTCTCGAAATGAAACCACGATTGGCCGTTACTAACATATTTGCATATTTCCTTCTACCTTTGCAGTAAATTTCAGCTTCTTTAATTATGATTGGATTACGGAAATTAACAGTTTTTTCTCCGTACTTAACTTTTGGGAATGAGTGTTTTATTAATAATGATTATTTCAAGTTAGTTAAATGAAATTAAAAAAAAACTCCTTAAAACAATTATTACCTTTTAAAATTAGATTATTTCCAAACAAAAAATGCATTGGTTCAAATTGAACCAAAAATTAATATGAGATCTATTTTGAAAAAAAGTTTTGGTATTTTGTCATAGAAATATGAACTTTATATCATTTAATTAACAAACAAACTATAAACTTGTAGGTATTCATTAAATTAAACTCAGAACTTTGAAATAAATTTGCATGATGTATAAATTAATTTTATTATTTAAGAATTATTTGTAGGTTATAATCAACTTTAACATAGATAAAAAGTCAGTAGTCAATCCATACATCAAGTAATTGATACACCATGTTATTCTGATAAATAAGTTCATACAAGCACTATTAATTTATAAAAGCATCATTAGTTTTTATTCTTTATGAAATTACTGTCCAAAATGTATTAAAACTTTTAAATGTTTAAAAATTTATAGTACTAGATCAAAAATCCTTATAAAACTACAAAATTATGACCTATTTTTAATATATATTCTTTTGGGCAAATAAAGTGGGACTGAACAGAATTTAGAACAATTTGCATTATGGTCTTGAGCAGATAGGTGAATCAGAGGCAGAAATTAAATGAAAAATTCAACATGAGGCAAGTATGTTAAAATCTAATATGAGCCAATTTTATAAATATGAAAATATCAAATACCTGCTTATTTCATTTAATCAAACTTTCAGGTTCACAGACAATGCACACATACTTAATGAATGATTAACCTCAAACAATGCCTTAAATTAAAATTATAATATTTTATAAACATTTAATTTCTAATTAATTTTTGACAGAATAACCATTTCGATAAAAATCATTTACTCATGTATGATTATCCTCAATAACAAATAAACGACAAGCTATTAACTTGTTCACTAATAATTAACAAATTAATTAAAGATAAAAGCATTTCATAAAATCATAGAAAAGATAACCAGGACTTATTTTAAATTAGTTTAATCAGTTAATACAAAGAAAATTAAATATATTGACTTATGCAAACAAAATATATGCTTTATATATAAAAAAAATGTGAACTATGTTTAAAAACAAACTGCATACTAACTTTTGATTTCAATAATTTAGATACAGGAGCAGTGGAAAGAATTAGAACAGACTTGCTCACATCTACAATCATTCTAACAGTGGGCAAAGTAGTCTGTAAATTTTGAGGATGAGGAGGTCTAATAGTTACTGGAACCACACCTGCAACATATGGACAGCACATTTCAAGTAGAAATAAAATTTATAGCAAATAATTAAAAACAGTCTATACTGCTTAATACTTACCTACATACAAGCAGCCATAAAAGGCGCAAATCAAATCTAAACCAGGTGGATAAATAAGGGCTACATGATCACCAGTATTTAATTTGCCCTTTTCCAGTAACAAACAAGCCACTCTTTCTGCTCTTTTATGAAGCTGAGAACATGTGAGTGTACCAGTAATACCACCCTGAAAACAAGTAATACATTACTGGTGTAATTTTTCTGAATAAGAATACTTAAAATACAGAATAAACTCATTATCTGTAAAGCTCTACTAAAGTATTATAGACACTACAACACACAATGTTTATTTTACACAGTATATTCTTTAATACAACTAATTAGACTATAAATATAATAATTTACCTTAGAATTGAATAATGTAAAAATGACATGGTCAGCAGTAGTTGTAACTCTCCACTTTAAAATTTCTGAAATGAATTGATATTTCCGGGCAGTGTCACTATCATCATCAATGACTCCAATATCACGACCTTGAGCAGAAGCCAATCTAACACCTTGTACCATATTTCCCACCATGACTGAAGCAGGCCCAACTTCTAGTCAGAGCATAAATGTAGTTAAAAAGTGACAAACACACAAAAAAGCAGTATGACACTTCAATATATGAGATATCTCAATAAAGTTTAAGTAAAATTTTTATTAAAGTAAGAAATATTTTTAACTTTATTTTTTATTTAGCAGTAACACAGCAATATGTTGAATAATTGAAGAAATCTCAACAACAACATTAAGAACAAATTAACACTAATTCATTATATGAATAGATGCAAGACAAAACAAAAAATTTAAAATAAACCAAAATTATATATATAAATATATATATATATATTTAGTTATTTTAAACATTTTACCACTTTTATTACATTAATCTTACCTGGATGAACTTCTCTCGGCTTGGGTAAATTTGTAACACAAGTGTGAGGACACATAAGAACATTAGCAGGATGCAAACTTCCTTCTAAAAATCTACGTTTTGTTTCTGATAAATGAATTCCTCCAAGTGGTGTCTACATTAAAATAGTGAAAATATGAACTGAATTATGCAATGAATTTAAGTCCAAAATTATCACAACAAAGCAGTAGCATAAAATATAACACCTCAATCCAATTCAAGAAAAATCGAAAGTTTTTCAAAATTTTCTTACATTAATATATTACAAAAATACAATTTATTAAAAAATAATTAAAACATATATACCCAAGAGATTTACAGAAACTAATAAATTAACTTCCACTAAAGCACCCAAACTATTATATAACAATAAATATATTTAAATTTCATATAATAACTATGTTTATTGATATAAGTCGAGAAAAGCATTTGGAGAAGAAAGCTCCATCTATCCTTTTCAAAACGAAAATAAAGTAACTGTTGTTGTACATTAGTTGCACAAATGTCTTGAAAATATTGAAATTTGAATGAAAAGGGGGTAACAAAGTATTGGAGTTACTTATTCTGTAAAAATAACAGGTTTTAAAAGCCTCTTATTAATATGAAAAATTTATCACAATGTTACTCTATGAGTAATATTCAAGTACCAATTAAAAAGAATCGGTTTGTTAGCATTCTCTGCACATCTATCCATGGCTTTAAATTGAGAGGTTTTAAGTAAACAAATCCCTTTTCCCTCTCTTCATAATTTAAATTAAAAAGTAAATGTCCAATTAATCTGTTAAAATTCCATAAAATTTAATTTTCGGTCAAAATTTAGTAAAAAGCGCAATCCCTTTTAAATCTTCCACATGGCGAGGAAAATTGCGGAATATAAATAATGCAACAGATAATCTGTAAATCACGATTGGCTGAAATATGCGCATTATTGATTAGTACCGCCCGAGGGAGGAATAACTAGGGGCTGTGAAGCGTGACTGAAAACGTCAGAGGCGAGCCCTGAACGGAGATCGCTTTGCTAACACAGAACGCGGTAATGAGAGAGGATTATTAAAGAATTTTAATTAAGATGCCGTGATGTACGTGGTTACCGATTTTTTTCTAGCAAAACCTACTGCATAGTAGAAATGATGAAACAAGACATTTAAAAAATAATGGCAACAAAAAGTAATTCGTCATTCAAATTACATTCAATTATATGCATTGCATTCATTTACATCCATATCTAACAAAAATGAGATATGAATTCACCCTCTCGTTAAATAAAGAATATACAATTTAAATACAATCAAAAATTTTCTCTTACATCCACTATTTCTACTATATTTCATGAAATTAAGGAAAAAAAATTTCTTACTTTAGGTAGGCAGTTTGGTGAAACCAATGCCAAACAATAAATTCCAACTTGATGTATACTATCCACAGCCTGAAGAACTCTACTCATCCACTGGAAACTCTATAAAAACAAATGATCCAATTGAAAATTTTTTTCATTAAAAAATAAGTGGATTACATAAAAATGAAACACAAAAACAATAAAAATACCTCTTCTTCTGCACAATCGGGTCTTTGCTCAGCAATGACACAAATTCTCTCATCTCTCAATACTTTCACAGAAAAAACTGCAATCCTAAATGTAAAAATATACTTTGAATAAACTTACTTTGCATTTCTTAAAAAAGTAATGGATTGATATTAAATTAAAACAAAACGTAATGGAAAACCTAAGTAGTATTGACCTAGTAAATATACTGCACTTATTTTTTTCATTAAAATGAATTTAAGAAGGGAGATAAATCTGGAGAGGAAGTAGCAACAAAATCTGAGAGTAATAAGTATAATAGGCAGAGAAAGTTTTAAAATGTAAAAATTAGCTAATTCTTAAAAAATCAGCAATGTCACCAATGATACTAATAATTTCAAACATTTGCCAATAGGCATTATGTACGATTGTGCTAACATAAAGATCCAATTACACTATAAAAATAAATTTTACAGATATTGGTAAACCTTTTTTGACTCACAGAAGCAATTGTAAAGCTACACACAAAAAAATCTTGGCCAATATTTGTTGTAATAAATTCAAAAAAATAACTGAAAAATACTTTTAACTTGACAGTGAAAAAATAAATCAGGAAATTTTAAATAAATTATCCTCTTGAACAGAATACATAATAAAAGACCATATACATTTCTTTATCCTCAAAAAGGTATGAGGAGTTTTATTTCTGGCATAGAATTTAAACCATTCCAAAAAAAGATAATCCTGCTTCACAAAAAAGAAACATGGAATATCAAATTATTTCTCACATCTTCTAAAACTTTGAAATTTTTATATCTCATTCTTTTAACTGTGACATTCATGTTTGGATACCTGTACACCATATTTTATTATGTACATAAATATATCTTTTAATGCTTCACTGTAATCAGTTTATTCAATGATATATGAATATTATTTAATACAATATAGAAACAATGAAAATGACATCTGAAAAAAGGTTTTATAAATCAATTTAAAAAATGACTTTAAGCCTAATCTGACACAAATTAACCATTTGTGACTTTTTAAAACTTATATAACTTCATTGAACTCGATATTCTATATATGTTCAATAAAACATTTTAATGAACTTTCTTATTTTAAAACATCTAGTCAGGCATGTCCAACTTTCATTAAAAAATAATTTTGCAGCAGTAAAAAATTGGGGAGAGAAAAGATACCTAACTCCAAATGTTATCCTTGTCTTCGATTGAGGTTTTAAAATTGCAAGAACTGCCCCGAACAATCAACTTTACTCTAGCACAAAATAAATTTATACAAACCAAACTTCTTCAACACAAAAGTATACTTCTTCAGTTATCTCTCATTAGTTTGTGACAAAAGGGAGGTAACCAGTGAAACACATTTATTAAACAGAATAAATATATGATGTAGAACATTTTGTGTAAATTAATTACCTTCCACGATAAATGAATTTCATAGGTTCCACAGCCAATACAGTAGCAATGATATCATCTGTGTTGTGTTTTCTTCCACTCACTTGCATGAGACCATCTCGAGTGCCACAAACAAACACAAGTCCACCCTTTAAATATATATAGATTAGATTGTACTGCATATTTTTCTGTAATAGAATCTCTCTACACAACAAATGCATATTTTAAACATGAAAGAATATTAACAATCTAGTTAATTCTTTGTATTTATATAAACCTTTCAGATATGTTCTAAATGGCGCCTTTAAAACTGCAACAATCTATAATAATGAAAGTAGTGTAAATATAGGAAGAAAGACAGAAAGAACAGAAGCATGAAAATTAGAATGCTGAACCTTATGGTGATGATACTTTTTTTTTGTACATTTTGTGTCTTGCTTGAGAACGAAAATCGCAGGTTTGTGATTTTTGGTTCATCTGAGAGATCTAAGGTATTTTTTAAGTCCTTGCCTTGGACATGTATATTAATTAGGTTGGCTAACTTTTATATAAAGGCCCACAAAAATCTTTAAGAGCATACCATTTTGCTTTGACTAATTTATTTACAAAAAGTAAAATATTTAATTTCTGAATGAAAACAGCTAAACTTCAGTGAAAATTTTTCAACTAATTCAATGCAAAATTTGTGGCGCTTAGTTACGGAATTCATTTTCCTGAATTGTAACAACTATGTATCAAAGATTTAATGTTAAAAAGATAAAGTGAAGCACGCAGGTGAAGAGTAAAGAAGAGTTTATCTCGAAAAGGAAGCTTTTTCCATTCCTAAAAACCATTATTGCAATCCTCTAATCAGTTTATAAAAATTACAGGTAGCAACAAGGTTTTGTTTAAAAAAAAATAATGAAAAGTTATACTTACAGGACCAATAAATCCGAGTAAACCAGTTCTTATCCAGTTTTGATCATTAACTGGTGTTCCATCAGAATACAAAGGTTGCATCTAGATTCAATCAAATACTCATTTTGTAATTTTTCTAAATACAACAAATACAAGCATGTAAAAAATAAGCATAGATTGCATTACTGAATCTTACTTTAAATAAAGTATTGGTTAATCCCTGCAAACCCCAATAAGATGAAGCTGTACCATACGAGCAAACACATATTTCTCCAACTTCATCAGTTTTACAAAGAAATGGAAGGCCATTCACTGATACTATTGCTGAACATGCTGTAAAATGATTTGGAATTTAAAACAGAAATTCATGCACTGATTCCAACTAATGTAATTTATAAAAATAAAAAGAAAAACAATTCACACTGAGTATTATACCTCCGGGCATTATCTGTCCACAATCTTGAAGAGTAAGCGATGTTAGACTATTTTCTTGGTCAACTCTTATAACTCCATAACTCAAAGCAGACATCGAGAGAACACCTCTACCACAAGACACAGGACCTAATATTTGACCTGGCCTAAGGAGATTTAAAAATAAATAGTTAAAGGATATATAATAGGTATAGTACCACATACATCTGGCTTTATAAACAAATTAAAATCCTAAAAGTTACTTAGTCTTTTCACAGAGAGGGCATTTGAATCTTCCTTATTAATATTCCTCATTCCAAAAGATTATCACATTAATTTACCTTCTTATGCCGCCAAAAATTGCATAATGAAAAGGTTTTCATTGAACATAAATTAAGGAATGATAATTGACCTTTAAAATATTTTATATTTTCCACCTGTTAAATTTCAGTCGAGATTTCTACTTGACTTGGGAGATTCCAATCTTAAGCTTTTTCATGTTCTCAACAATCCTGATTTATACTTAATTTTTTTTTTTAATATACAGATGAGACAAAGAGAAATTTATCTTCTTTTACCTTCTTTAAACTCAGAATGAAACGTCATCCTTAGAAATTTCCCTATTTTTAACAAACTACTTAAAAATTTTACAGATAAGCCACACCATGTTTAAAAATATAACAGCTTTGTAAGCTAAAATTAAACAAATTGGCCTAACAAATATGACTAAAATTAATCGTAAAATACAACTAAAAAAAATATTCCTTTGAATTTTTAATATACAAAAATGAAAGGATATGCAATCATGATAAAAAAAATGAATGATTTATGCTCTTTAAAAAAACAAATTTTTACTGCACACTATTCTTAAAAAGCTAAATGATTGGCATTAATAATTTAAATTAAGAATATAATTCACAAGCCCATTTCTCCTTTTAAATATCAAAATTTTAATTAAAAAAAACTGAAATAATCAGTTATAACTTTTGAAATTAAGCCATTAAAAAGTTATCTTTCTCATTTACACAAGTATCTACAGCTAAGTAGCAATAATATTTCTGTGATCTTCAAACTTAGAAACTTATTTCTAAATAGGGTTGCAACCCATATTTTGAGAAGCCTTAACTTAAAGTTCTACAATCTCTTCTCTCATATTTTAATGATTAATTAATTTAAAATTTCATCATTATTTACATTTTACTTTTTTCAGAGTATACCACAAGGAAAAAATTCTAAGCATCAGTTGAGTTCAAAACTGTCTATGCATTTTCCATTACATTTCAAATTTCATACACGAGTACACATTTTATTTTCTAATTATTTCATTACTTTAACCCTCTAAGCGGTCTGCACTTAAGGTCTTGCCATTCTGGAGATGCTTCAAAAATGCACAGCACATATTTTTTTGCTTTCAGGTGGGGTTCTCAAAAGCGGTTGAGCCGTATTTTTAAGAATGTGGCTCGGCCGCTTTTGGGAATCTTGCTTGAAGGCAGAAAAAGCATCTCTGGTATGGCGGAATTTTACGTGCAGACCGCTTGGAGGGTTAAAGGAAACCCATAAGAACTACAAGTCCAAATCAGTTATGATAAATTTTTAGACATGGAAATAACATTCAAAGGAAACACACAAATACAAAATTCCCATATCTTTTGAATATTTTAAGTTATTTATTAAAATAAATGAATGACATCAATATGAATTAAATTTAAGATGCTTTAAAAGACACAGAGAAATATATTCAACCTTCTTATTGATACTGTTAGTCCTTCAGGAGAAGCTGCACATGGGCAAACTGCATCAGGACGTAGTCCACGACTATGAAACACACTAATAAATTGATCACAGGATGATAAGGACCCTAAAACAATACATTTCATTAGTCTAAATTTCTAACTTTAAAAGGAATATAAATGTTTATAGATGATTATATTTACATGGATTGGATCCATCTGCAATGAGAAGTAGCCTCAATGAACTAAGATTAACATCTTTGTGATCCTTTGTGGCTAATAAACCCCAATGTAAATCTCTGGATTTACAAATGGCAACACTTGCTAAAAAATAAAAGATAATAGACAAAGTTAACAAAACTGAGGTTGAAAAAAAAAATACATTCTACTATAACCAACTTTTTAAATGAAAATCACAATACCTTTAAACTTTGTAATCATTATTAACCAAGATGCAGGATTCACTTTCATTAATGCATATGGAATGAATATGACATGCATGCCATTCAATACACTCTAAAAAAGATATCAACATTTCATATCTATGGAAAGGTTTACTATCATATAGACACAAAGTACAGAAAAATTGAGAATACATTTTTAAAATAATATTTATTAAAATAGTTTATAGATTAGATGCAGTAATTTAAAAACAACTCATGATTTAAAATATAAATTCAGAAACAACATACACTCACTTCCAAAAGTTAAGCACGGAGAGGAAAATGCTAATTTCCAGAAGCCAATCAGAATTGAAGAGGATGCAATTCGCTCCAGAGGTAGATAGAAGTATGCAAATATGTTAAGTAACAGCCAATCATGATTTCATGTCAAGAAATATGCAAAAAGGGCAATCTTATAAGAAGCCAGCTTTATGAAGGGTTACAGAAGTTGATTGTAA